>JAGVVM010011610.1:0-12120 GCA_019149425.1 Psidium friedrichsthalianum
ACCTCAGCACAGCAGGCCTCTGCTGGCTGTCCCATCGGCCAATGGTAAAGAAGGGTTTGTGTTGCACATCAGCTATGTAATCTGAAGAAGCAGACCCTTTGTCAAATATGCTCTTCCAAACCGGTTTCTCGTAGCATTCACCTCCAGAGAATTACTCTCTAGCCTCTTCCACAGCCCATTCAACCTCTCTAGTTCCTTTTCTTTCTGATGAACTTCACTGACCAAGGCTTCTGCTTGGGCCTACAATCAACAGAAAGACTTTATGTCTTCCTCCAGGAAAGTTGCCTGAATTCGTGATGTAGGAAGAAATGCACGTCACTTAAACAACTAAATTACCTGCTTTGCTGCCAATTGCTCCAGCAAACTGTGCAGCTGTTTATCCAATATCTTCTCTCTCTGAGCTGCAAAAGTCAAATATCTATTAGATTAAGAGTTGTCGGTTGCTACCATTTATGTAGTTCACAGACAACTATGAAAGACTTCAGCAATAACATTAAGAGTAACATACAACGTCCTTGCTTCCTCATTAGTTCTCTAATCACTGCACATCGCTTTCGCTCAACTCTCAAGCCTCAAACGTGTCCCTCCCCCATCCCCCATTTCACACAGCCGGGGGAGAATAAAAGAAAACATAGATGAGAATGAAGATGAAAGGGAAAAGAAATATTAGTAAACGGAAAGGTAATGATGATTGAAGCTGCTCTAGTAAAATTTATGTTCAATTAAAACATACAAACCAATGAGCCATCTGCCACTATAAGACGCAGTAAACACTTTTAAACCTTTTGATACAGGAGCAATAAGAAAACAGAAGAATTTAATAATACTAAAATTATTAGCACTTATTATTTCGTATTTCTTTAAGTTATCCCGCAAATCTCGCTCATGTAGTTTGTAGGGGCTTTATATACAAGTAACTTCCTTCACCAATAGCTTAAGCTTTAGGTTGGACATTACTATGTCGTATCAGAGCCCCAAGTTTTCAATCTTCATGTCCTACTATTGCATTTTGCGTGTGATTCTTGCATGTCCTATTCTCTGTTTCCTCATGTCATTATTTGTCCAGTTGGTATGTGAAAGCGGTGGTAATCCAAGTCCATTGAACTAGGGGATTTTATGGACCATATACACATCCAATTTCCCTGCAACTTGTGGGACATTTGAACAGTGCTATTGGACCTTTACTATTTCCTTGTTTAATTTTAGTATTCCTATCTAGAATTAAGAAGTATGCAACCAGCATGTGATTTTCAATTCAATGCCTGAGATTAATGGGTCTATAATTAGATTAAACCCTTAAGGCTTGTGTAAGCTGAATTTTGTCATATTTACTCTAGACTTTTCATTTTGTTGCTTGCTTGTCGAAACCCCGGAGATTAAGTTATATCTATTCTAGCTTTGACTATATTGCTACATCACTTTTGATTCACTCTCACTGCTTCAAGGCGGGGTAATATACCGTTCAGAACGTCCACTTTGTGATTCATTTTGCTCATTATAAGAAACTGACATCTATCTATCATTCACATACCCCTGTAGTGAGCATGTGATATTAAAACCAACACACCACTTATTTGACGCAATTCACATAAAAACATTATTTCTTGGTATCCAATTCTTGTACCAAGACATTTACATTCGAACTTCTCTAATGAGTTTATAATGACTCAGGCTGGATACCTGGTGAAGGCTGTTTCAGTGCGTTTTCCTGAATCAGCGCCCATCTCTTCTCTACATTTTTAACTTTCTCCTCCACTGCACTCTGCAAATAAAGCACTCACCTGATCAACAGGAGGACTCAGATGGAAAGGATAAAGGGGAAAGTGGGAATCTATGAGCACAAGAACTTGAAAGTCAACTACCGACCAACTCTTTCTTCTTGCTCTCCAAGTTTTCTAGCATAGTAGACTTGGGAGTTTCCACATCCAATCCAGGTTGAATATCTGGTTGGGATTTAGATTCAACCACCATCTCCAGACAACGATGAGATTCGTCAACTTCAATGGCTGATTGAGCATTTTCCAGTGCAGCAGTCAAATTCTTTTCATTCTCATCCATTTCCTGTTAACATAAATGATCCCCAAAGAAAAAATGAGTGAGTCATTGTGCAAAGGAGATTTGTCTTTAGTGGCAACACGTGCAAATATATCCTAGTGTACAATAAGACATGAAGTCCATTTGAACAACTGTCGTCCCCCAAAAGAAAATATCAGTTTGACTATTCTGAAAGCCCAACGATCAAACAAAACATGCTGCTAAAAATGTGGCCAATACTTAAATATGTCATATCACAAAATAGATGCAATGAACTATGTGATATTTTGGGAACTCAAACATACCACTAACTTCCTTTGAAGTGCCTCAGCTTCCTGCACTTTCTCTTTAACTTTGTTCTCACAGTTTGAGATAGCCTTTTCGTATGCAACATTTTCTTCTCGCAGGGTCACTTCCCTCAGTTGGACCTGACATGTATTAAACATGAAGTCAACATTTTAATCTACAAAAAGATATCTCAATAATCTGAACGTTCAACGGCCAGCCCCCCTGTTAAACCTTAAGTCAACATTTCAATCTACAAACACATGCGATGGATCTGAAAGTTCAACCAGCCTTTTGGAGCTACAATCAAACACGAGAAGTTGTACCCATTAAAATGGGGAAGCATAACCAAATAACAGTACGATCTTCCAACAATATTCTCAAGAGCACTTTGTTTTCAAACATAGAACCGAGGCCTTTTCAACTCTATCATCATGTAATGCTTGCTTCTTCATATCCAGGCAACATGAAAAGTGATCAAAGTCTGAACATTTTTAGTGGCACTGCGATTCTTTTGGGTTGGAGTTCTGCAACCGCCCTTCTGATTGGTGGGTCGATCAAACCAAGGCCATCAACCATCTTTACAATTAGTTGATTTCGCATGTGGTTGAAGTGGAGGGTTGTAATTCACCAATAATAGGGGTAAAAAGAAGAGGTTCACTAAGATAAGAGCAGCAAAAGGTTAGTGTAACATGATCAGTACAAATAGCTATCAAAATCAATCAGAGTCCTCACTAGCATAACTTCTTTAATTTCTGAGTTCACTAGCACTTATATTCGTTTCACCAAAACCATCACACCGAAAAGATTTCTTTCGGGCAATCATTACTTGTTCGCGCGTGGTGGAGTGAGAGTTCAACTGGAGCGCGAGAGCGGCGTTGGAAGCGAGCGAGTGAGCGTGGAGGTGCGGGAGGCGCTGGGAGATGTCCTGCGGAGGGATCCTCGCCCGCAGATCTTGGATCGAACGGCCGAGAGTAGCCGCCTTCCGATCCAGCTCCCGCACGTAACGCCGTTGCTCTTCGGTGAAAAGGACCGGGATCGAGTCGCGCTCGTCCTGTCCGTCGCTGGATCCGCCGCCGACAACGTCCGCCGCCCATGCCAGCAGCCCCGCCATCGTCCGTCGTCTCTCGCTAGGCCGTCGTGACAGCTGCGACGAAGTGAGTGGGGCGTTCAGATCAGAACTCGAGATGATGACCCGTTGCCGTCGCTCGTTGAACGCATCGTCTTGAGAAGGAAAAATATCGGGCCTACGTGGGCCCGATGGAGGCTAGGCCCCGAAGAAGAGCAGCGGGTTAACCGTTAAGCCATGTCCAGTTTTCAGATGGAAATATTGGGCCGAAGTGGGCCCAAGATAGGCTAGGCCCGAAGAATAGCTGCATCATTAAGGCCTGTCCAGTTCAAGGTTTTTTTTTTCCTTCGGTCAGACGGTTCGAGCTTCAAAGTGTGGTTCAATGTAAAGGAAAGATGGGAAGCACTAGTTGGGACGCACGTGCACGTCTACGGCACGTGTCCTAGCATCTGAAAACGAAAAGATTCAAGCGCCTAACATTTCGGGCGTCCAGACCCAGAAAAACCATTTCGGGCCTTATTTGGTTTGCTTCAGTATTTTTTTTTTTGGGGGTTTGCTTCAGTATTATATATTATTTAAGTGTTCAATTTTTCATGAAAAGATAGATCATTTGAAAAAATTCTAAACATAGTAACTTGTATTATTTACAAAAAATAAATGAACAAATAATATTTTTATTTTTTGTGAAAATATTTTTCAAGATTAAATTATTTTTTAATTATTTATTTTCTGCCAACCAAATGGGGACATGAAATTCCCATTCCTAGCTTTTCTTTTCTTTTTTTATACATTTTCGAAGAAAATAAAACTTGAACTGGGTTTACTATGAAAGAGAGATCCTTAACAAATGTGGGAAATCAGATTAACTAGCAACTGTTTGTTATTGACAATTACACAACCACATATTTTTGAATTCCCAAGTTAATAGAATCAAATATTGGGACACATGTCGTGCACGACACGTGTCCTAGTATTTGATGACGAAAAGATACAAGTAGAGGTGAACAAATCGAACCAAACAAACTAGGGTTGCCTAGACTAGATTAGGACGGGTGGTCCGATTCCCAATTCTAGAGGCTAGAAGTCTGGTTCGTGGTTCTTGAAATTGAAACTGGTGGTCAGGCATCCGGTTCTTGGTTTTAGAGGCTCAAGACCGGATCGGATCGCCTGAACCAAACCGGTAAATTTTTTATAATAAAAGTCTAAATCTAAGTTTTATGGTTGTTCTTTCTTCTACACTTCCCACTTACTTCTGCATTTGTCTGTGCATGAGTTCATAGCGTGGACGGACTCCCTTTTCTTCAAAGAAGAACTTATATGTGGAGCCTTTGTTGGTGTGTCAGCGTGCATCATCATCTAGAACTTTCAGGACACCCAAAAATTTCTCCCTCATCTCTCTCTGGCTATAGATATATGCATATAAAGTGCTCCATTTATATAATTTTGTGCATGAATTTTTTTTTTTAGGCATGCTTCTGATCCAATGGAACTGTTCGAGAACCGGACCAATCTGTCCAATTCAATCCGGTTCTAGAGACCATCGATCCGGTTCTCGGTTCCAAAAAGTTGGGAAATGGGACCACCGGTTTAGCTCCCAATTCTTGAGGGGAATTAGACCAAACCAAGAACTGATCACCCCTAGATACAAGTACCTAACTTGTCGAGCCTTCAGACCCATAAAAAGAAAAACATTTCGGCCTTAACAGGTTTGCTTTGGTATGATATAGTATTGACAGTTCCATAGTCATCTATTTTTTGAATGGGATAATACCATGAAATACCCCAAATTAGTGCACCGATAACAAATTTACCCTCAAACTATTTTTTTTGACGATGAAAAACCTCAAACTGGTATGTTTATGACAAATTTATCCCAAATTGGTACACATGTGATAAATTTACGATCTATTAATTTTTTTTAAAAAAAATTTACCATCAAATTACTAATTTGAATGATAAGTGGCAATTGACGAGTGTCTCAGTTTGAGTTTTTTTTACCTTTTGTTTGTCATAAGTGTATTAGTTTGGGATTTTTCGAGATATTAATGCAACCTAACGGAAACTAACGGAGTATAAATTTGTTACAAATATATCAATTTAGGATTTTTAGTGATAAAAAAATAGTTTGGGAGTAAATTTATCATGTGTACCAATTTGGGATTTTTTATAATCAAAAATAATTTTTGGTAAATTTGTCACATGTATACCAGTTTGGGATTTTTTGTGATCAAAAAATATTTTGGGGTAAATTTTTCACAAGTGTACTAATTTAGGATTTTTTTTTAATATTAACCCTTTTCGAATTCCACAAATTAATAGCATCAAATATGGAACATGTGCCGTGCATGCGCAGACGCACACTTACAAAAGGCTTAACAAAACCATTTCGGCCTTAACAGGTTTCCTTCGGCATTATATAGTATTTAAATGCGCAATTTTTCTAAAGAATGAATTATTTGAAAAAAAAATCAAAATAATTGCTTACGTCACTTACAAAAATAAATAAACAAAAAGTATTTTCATCATCGACAAAATATTTTTAAATCATTCATTTTTGCGAACCAAATGAATGCATAAAATTCCCATTCCTATCTTTTTTTACATTTTGAAGAAATAAAACTTTGACTGGGCTTACTTATGAAAGAGAATCCTTAATAAAGTGGGAAGTCAAATTACCTAGCAACATTTATTATTGTCGATTACACAACCTCCTGTTTTTCAAATTCCATGAGTTAATAGATAATTTGAACAAATTTAATTATAAAATAGAAATGAAAAAAACTTTAGTAAATTAAGAAAAATACAAAACAAAAAGAAAACAAACCAATTTGCATTGGGGTCATTGCCGCCGCCATTGCGGCCATAGCAGCATTGCTACCATCGTCGTCATTTGAGAAGGGATAACAGTCTTGAGGCGCGCATGGCAACACTTTTACTTCAGAAATTAACTTTTGGCAATAAGTTAATTTTTTTACTTCTACTTTAGAAGTTAAATTTCTAATCAGAAAAACGTGTTTGATAACAAGACAAAATTTCTACATCTGAAATAGAAATTCATTTGGTAACGGTTAAAAATTTATACTTCTAGAATATTATTAACACAAAATCTTCTACGAAAAATTAATGATCATAACCTAAAATGGACGATATTTTATGAAAAGTGAATGCAAATAATGACAGATTTACGCATAATTTGTCATTTAATTATGCTATGCAATAGGGATCAATTTTATGGGAATAACTCTATTAATGAGTACGATGGCCAAGCTAATATATCCACGCTAAAAGCACAGGTAGTTCCAATGCTTCCTCGCATGTGCCTCTATTGTAGTTTATGCTGTAATGGGCATAGTATATAGTATATAAACTTTCTTCATGCCTAAATTGTCTCTGTTTAGAGGTGCATCATGACACATTTAGTAAAACATACCATTGGGCGAGTAGATTTATGACAAGTAATAATTCTACTATCACAGCTTGAAACGGTCACAATTTATCTAAAACATTGTGCTTCACCTTTAATAATGATCTACACAAAATTGCATATAAATTTCCATGTTAAATCCATCAATCCAACGAATTCACAAAGAAATGCATCTTTAAGTTCTAAGTCAATGCAAAAAAACATTATTATATGACCTTGGATATGCTGAGATCTTTCGAGGGGCCCTTGTCGAACGTTAGGTAACCTCCCTGCCCAACACAAGTTCATCCGCCATTGAGAAATTCTAGTAGTTCACTGAAGAAATTTGCAAAGTTAAGAAAACTCCAAGGTCTCAATGAATAATGTTACACAAGTAATAATAGTTGTCATTTTGTGAAAAATTGAATGGACGCACCTATCCAAGAAAACGAAGAAGAAGAGAAAATTGAAAAAAGCAAGAGATTTTCAATTACATAGCATTAATTATTTTCAGCAATTTGGTTCGGTACTTGTTTAGAAACTAAGGAGAATTTTAAATGAATGCTCTGAAAATGAATTCACAAATTCTGCATAATGGTTTGAAGGGTGTGAATAATGTCGACAAACGGAAACATACATGCATTTTTCCTTCTCAACATAAAATTTTTCTTGTTTTCAAGAATCTGTTAAATATGACACATGACTTGAGAAGTTCAAAGATAACAACAACAATAGTATAATTATATCTTTGTGGGATTGGTCAATCCACTTAAAAATATTTGTGGGACGCCATTTAACCAACTTGGGTCAATTTCTAGGTCTACTTTGCCATAATTGTGTCTTTATGGGATGCCATTTAATTAAATCATCAAACATTTATATCTTATAATTCATTAAAAAATGATATTGCTAAAATACTTTCATGCAATATAAATTTAGTAAAAATTTATTATAATATTTTTTTTATTTTTTATTTAATGGGTGGAGGAGACCATTGGCAGATTGTCACTTTTTGATTTTAACTTTTGGAGAGAAGTAGTTTTTTTTTTATACTTCTGAAAGTTGTTCAAAAATTAACTTTTGAAGCAAAAAATTGCTTTTGAAGTAGAAAAATGAAGTTGTGTAACCAAAAGGATTTTTTGCTTTAGAAGTTGCGTTACTAAATCGATTTCTCCTCCAAAAATACTTTTGGAACAAAATTCTATTTCAGAAGTGTTACTATGTGCGTCCTAAGATGCTATATATCATGATTGTTGAACCTAAATTAATTTTGATAATTAAATTGGTTTATCTTATTACTTTGTGGAGTTCATTTAAATTTATTGTGCAGGTCTTGAGTTCTCGAGGATTTGGGGAAACTGTCGTATTCGCGGAAGTTAGGTGTCCGAGCAGAATTGGATGTTCAACCATGTTACGGTTCGGGCGTCCAACCTAAAAGCGCTACTGCTCGAGAGTCTAACGCTAGTTGGATGTCCGGTGCTTTTGCCGTTCATATGTTCGTCTCCCAATTTTTTCAGGGTCTAAGGCTACGTATGGTAACATTTTTGTTTTTCGGAACAACTTTTGGAATAGAAAATATTTTTTCTGTTTCTGTTCCCGTTAATGATTTCTGGGAACAAAAATGCGTTTGGTAACTACATAAAATTTCTGTTCTCAGAACAAAAAAGGAACAGAAACGCGTTTAGTAACTGCAGAAAATTATGTTCCTAATTTGTCATTATGGACAAGATCAACTATAAAAAAAAAATGAAAGAGAAGACGAATTGGAATTGATCGACTATAAAAAGTGTATTTGGATGCAACTTTGACGTAAATACCATTTGGTAAAAAAATACCCCTTGTAAATAATTCGATTTCTCAATTAATTTTTATTATTTCGAATATTTTTTTTATTATTTAATTGCTTTATTTGTTTTTAAATTTTCACTTATTCTTATTATATCGATTTTTAATTTTTTTTTTATTTTAAATAATTTCTTTTTCGATTTTTTTTTTTTAATTATTTTTATTAATTAATTTAGTATTTTTTTTATTTTCGAATTTTTATTATTTTTATTTTATTTTATTTTTTAAAAAATTGTTTGTATTGTTTTTATTATTTTATTATTTTATTTTTAATTACTTTCAAGAAAGTGTTCCCAATTATTTCTAAAAATGTTCCAAATGTGTTTCAAAAAATGTTTCGGGAACACAGAAGCAAGTTTTTTTTTTTGTTTCTCATTTCTACTGCAAAAGTGTTTTTGTTTCTCAAAAGTGTTTCTGGAACACTTTGGGATCACTTTTTTACCATATACATTTCTGTTCCCAAAGTGTTCCCGGAACACTTTGGGAACAGAAACTCTTTTTCTGGAGCGTTACCATATGTAGCGTAAATGTCCGACTTCACCGACCGTTGAAAAGCTTAGATATTTTAAGTGTGATAAACAGCTAGTTAAGTTTGTTTTTCCAATTTGACCGTAAAAAATTTCTCTTTTCCACAATTTTTTTTTGTATTAGTGATAAAATTTTTCTTTTCATTCATTTTCATAATCGATGCAAGCGAGAGCTCTTAAGAGAACATATATATTTTTTCAAATCATTTATTTTCGGTAAAACAAACGGATCGTAAAATGTGACATTTTTGGAAAACGTTTTTCGAGAAGTCATTTTCTAATGTTTGATTGAGATTTGAAAATGAACTAAAAAATGCATCGTCGTTTGCAGGAAATTGCTAACGTGGATGCTAGCCGTCCTACGTTACAAGGCCAGTGCTAACATATATGTGTGTGTATTAAAAATCAAAATTTTTATAACTTTTTTTATTTTCTTTCTTTCTCTATCGCAATCGGCCAGTGACAAACACAAACGCGGGTCGGCAAGCTCACTTGTGGCAGTCGCAAGCCCAGTGACGGGCGGAGGAAAAAGGAAAAAAAGAAAGAAAGACAACAAAAGGAGAATAAAACTTACAAGTGAGGTGGGCCCCATCAATGAGGACCGAAGGCTCGGCCTTGATGTTACCAAGCCTGGTGTCTTGAGCCCAGCCTCAAATGGATCCGACGTGGCAGTCAAGGTCTCGTTCACAAGTGAGGTTGTAAAAGCGAGCTGGCTCCACTGCACCCAAACTTTGCACGAGCTTTCTACGAGTGGATTGAACGTGACCCCATGAGAGATTGGAGTAGGCATAGAGTCAAATCATTATAAATTGACTGAGCAATTTATCATCCTTTCATATATATATATATATATATATATATATATATATAAAACATGTTTCATAAATTGCCTAAGTCACATGTGTCCGTCGATATCTTATATCTGTGGTGCGTAGTTCATTTGTCCATTCCACTCGAACTCAAAAAGAATACAGGGACTTAATTGCACAATCTGCCAAGTTCAAATGCTCCCCCAAATCAAAAATCGAGTTGAGGGTACCATGCTTTCGACATAAGAATGGCCGCCGAAAAGGTTTGTTGATAACTAAACTATAATTCAAAGTTGGAGAAATCATGAAGAAAATAATTGAAGCTCGAACCAAGAATAATTGGTCCTAGCATAGAGGAGATAATGAAAAAAAAAATAAAAAAATAAAAAGAAGAATGATGTTTTGCATGGCAAATAATTGCTTGCCTCTTCACGCCTCCCATGTGCCCACATGGAAAACTGATGAGCCCGCGACCGTTTAATATTACTTTTGAAATAGCGACAGCCGTAGAAGTACAAGACGTAAAGCAAGAAAAAAAATAAAATAAATAAAATAAAATAAATAAAATAAGATGGGAGCTTCCTTCCACGACTCTCGAGGCGAGGAGATTGAGTTGGCACAGCGATCCTGGACGTCAATCCTCCCGACCCGGACTCAGTTCAACACGTCGCTGGCTGCCCTGTCGCCAGTCGGGAGGCTACGTGGCGTCTTCATCTGTCTTCTCAGCTTCGGCGTAGATTTGAGTTGAGACGATCTAAAATTTGATCTCCTCTTGAATTGAATAATGCCGATGCAACAAGCAATGGGATTGAGTCGGACGGGGTCACAAAAATTGGAATTCTCCACATATAAATAGTGCATAGCTCGAAAAGAGAGATCCCGAGCCTCTGATTCATAAGAAATCGATATCGAGGCATCAAACGTGAGAGAGAATCAGTGTTGAGAGTCGGTGGCACAATAATATTTTATCCCGATTCATCTTTAAACTAGCTAAATTCTATTATAATATAAACACTAGCTATTTATTAATAAAAATATATGAAAATTATAAAGTCCTCTAAATGCTTAGGGGCAGCGGCTCTATCCTCGTGACCCGATCAAGATGACTATGCCTTCTCATAAATGAGCAGTGATGAACCATATCTGATAATAAAAAAATGGATAAGATGCCCCAGCAATAATTCGATCGAGTCAAAAGTAGTAAATCGGATTATAATATAATTATATTATAATATATGCAGTGTTCGGAGACCAAAATTAGCTACAATTAAAAAAAAAAATCAAAAAAGTAGTCTGCAGCTTGCAATTTTGGGTGCACTAAAAATAATTCAAACCATCTTCGATACCACGACCTTCCAGAAACTGTTAAAACCCAAAAATAAGATAATCTGGATATTTGTAGAGCATTGACTGCTGCTCTTGCACGCTTCATTCTCATGGAGTCGCAGCGTCGGAGCTGGAAACAAAGGTTGTGGTGGGGGTGGGACCCAACCGTCCACTCAACCCTCATTACGAAAATGGTCGTACTAAATTTGGAATTTGTTCATTCCCTGTCCTAAGATTCAATGATAGACACCTAGCAAAGTCAGCGGAACCCACCAAAAAATATGCTGATGTAATGGCTCCTACATCGTATAAATATAAATTAAAATAAAAGTATTTTATTCGTTAAAATTGAAGTTATATAAGTCATATTTATAAAAAGGTATTAAATCATTTATTTCTGGAAACAAATAGTGCACTGTAGGCAATCAAGTAATCTTACCAAGCGCGCTTCTTAGTAAACAAGACTTTCAATTAAAATATATAATCATATAAAATACAGAATATTTCTCCGCTGGCGGGCAGTGGGTCCCGGGTCCCACAAGATTTGGTCAGCTACAAGAGAGAGGGACAGCTGGCGAAAATGACTGTAACGAACCAAAGTAAAGGAAAAACCCATAACACGTAGAGCTCTGTCTGCACCTCCCCTCCCCCCAACCCTCCTCCGAGATAACCGTTGCAGAGACGCGTTTTAACCACTGCCGCGTCATAAAAAGAAGAAGAAGAAGCATTACCAGCACCACCGACACTAGACACATTTAGAAATAGAACGTTCGAGAGAGGTGGCAGATCTCCAATCGAATCGCTGCCGAGTGACTGACCGCT
>JAGVVM010011611.1:0-18824 GCA_019149425.1 Psidium friedrichsthalianum
GGCTCTGCTGTATAGGCATGGCCTCCAGGATGACGTTCAGGTTAGCTTGTGGTTTCTTTTCTTTTTATTTTTCTCCTTCCACTTGCTTTTTGATACCCCTGCATAGGAGATTATCGCATCAAGCATTTGTTGGATTGAGCTGGTAATATCGTTTGTCAATTATTCACTTTTAGAATTTGTACAAAAGGAGGAATTTACTATCAACCTCTTAATGTTGTATGATTTTTTTTTTCTTTCAATGATCTTGGTGTTGCATGTCATAGGCCATTTAAGTTGTAGTTTTGGCTTCCCACACCATAAGGATCATGTAAGCTTTTAAATAGCTCCTCTGTTAATTTATCGATCACAACTTACAAGTTTAAATGTTCCATGCCCTTGAGGCATTCATGACTCGTATATGTGCTGATTCCTGTGGAGAGAGAGGTATAGGACAGTATGAGGTCCTGCTGCCTCCTGGCCCATTTGATGAGTTTGAGCACGTTGTCAGCTACAATGAGTATAAAAGCTCTTTGTATGGGTGCTGAGATGCAGTTATTATCATCCAGGATAGTAGTTTAAAAAAGCTAGTTAATGGCTCTCAGTGGTTCAATATTAACACAACATACTAAATGGCCCTAGCATCGATGGAATCTGGATGTCTGTAATTTGTCAATCTTATTCTTTACACTAACGGTTTCAAAGAATGATAGTAAGTCATTTGGTGAAGAAGAACCCTTGGCCTTATGCTTTTACTGCATGATGGTCCCTAAAGAGCATCGCGATTTTCAACTATGAAGTTTACACTGGTTTTTTTGTGTTTTTCACCTATTTGATTTTTAGACAGGAGTAGCTCTCTATTAGGAGCTCAAAGGCTTTCCTATGCAGTCCATTTATGCCGATGTGTTGTAGTACCTTCTCATGCATAATCTCAAAATCCTAAACATTGTGATGATGCTCTTTGCGCCTGAATAGAATGAGCGCCTCTTGTGTTTACATGGTTTGTAGTAGTATGAGAAGAAACCGCGCAAGGTTGAGTAGTTTAAGTAGTCAATGCATGAGATCATCCAATAACCTTTATCATTTACTCGGTGGATTTATCTCAGCTCTTGGTGAAATCTTACACTTCGTGTCTTTAACTGAAGGTGGAAGCCATGCTAGATAAGACGATTTGTGCAATGTCGAGTGTGTTCATTGGATCTTCTGGATCGACATTTACGGAGGACATATTGCGGCTCCGGAAGGACTGGGGATCGGCCTCTGTTTGCGATGAGTACTTGTGCCATGGTGCAGATCCGAACTTTATAGCAGGCAACGAATGAAATGGACCCCAATTGCGAGTTAGTTATTAAGATGAGTTCTCTGCCCATGCCGATGTCCCTCGGAACACATTGCGTGTCCCCTCAATCGACACACACCTTAATGTACTATAGCATCTTTGTATATGTGCATAGTTTTTCGATTTATATGATTCTCTTCTCACTTGGCGATCTCCGATCATTCTCTTTTCCTGAAAGCAACACTCTCTTCAAGTCTCGTTCCTCCCACTGGTTCTTTAGAACAAAAGACTCCTGTAGCTCACATAGTGTTTTGGACAGGTAATGGTGGACTGAGTTCTCAGTAGCTGATACCGCTATGTTGGCCAGCATGGAAGTTTGCTACAACGGTTCATCGCTCTGGTCGATGATTATAGTGCATTTTCACTTGTGACTTTGGGTTGGGTCATTAGACCTTTTTTATTTTATTTTTTGGGTCTGTCTCTATTTGACTTTTCCTTGAATCCCAAGTTAACCCCGAGTTGGACCCATCCCCGCTAATCTAGGAAAAGACGGAAATAGGCCATTGTGGTAAGTGATTGTAATCTCACTAATTAAATATGTGAGTGTAGTGAAAAATGGAGTAGTGAGAAAAAGGCAAATGCAGATGACGTGTAACTTGAGGGTGACTCCGGTGGTGAGAATTTATCTCAAGCTGACAAGACATGCATTGATCAACTTTTTATCTTGTGTTTTCGTTGAAGTTAAGTTTCAAAGCCACCTTTGCGCGTGACCTTTTTTGAGGGCTCCATTTATTTTATAAAAAATAAATAATTTAAAAAATATTTTTTTAAAATGATCGCTTATATTATTAATGAAAATGAATGAATAAAAAATATAATTATCGCCTGCGAAAGTATTTTTAAAAGTAAATTGTTGTAGATAAAAAAAAAAATTAAGTGTGAATTTTTTTAAAAAATATTTTGCTGATCATTTATTTTTACGAAACAAACGAAGTTTATATTTTTAAAACTCTTGTAACATTCAATAATATTTTCTTCTTAATTTTAGATTTTGGGTGATGCTTCAAATTTAAAGGAAAAGCTGAAATGTATGTTTAAAACAGAAAATTATGTAGGCACCATGTTACCTTCCATTAACAAAATATCTCTCTCCATATGCATAGACGAGACAAGCAGCCTTCATATTTTTAAGGGGTGCAAACTTACGTAGGCACCACGAAGTTACCTTTGCATTACCCAGTCTCTCTCTCTCTCTCTACATAGACGAGACGAGGTGTCTCCGTCTTTTCAGGGTATGAAGCGTAAACAAGCGTGCTTCAAATCTCGCGCCGCACTCGCTCGCTCGCTCGACTCAGTTCCTCGGACGAGAACCCCATTTCGATTATTCTTCGGTTGAACTACCCTTACAGAACCCGAATATACCGGAATTTCCCCACTCTCCGGTTGGTTCTGCTTCGCTTTGAATACACTGATCCTCTTCGGTTTCGTTCCTTCGATTCTCGCATTCGTACCGCGCGGTGAGCCGGTTTGTGCTTGTGGGTGTTGTGGGAGATTGGAGAATCCGAACCATGAGAGCGAGATTGGTCGTGTTCCCCGTCAGAGGTAGGAACTGGTGCTTTGGCCGGTCGCTTGATCGCTCTGCTCTCGACTCTGCCTCCTCTCCGACTCCGTCCACTCTCAAAGAGCTCTACAACAAGTTATCCTCCAATGGGAACGCCTCCAAACTCGAGCTCTGCATCGATTACGCCTCCGACAAGGTTTTCTTGTCGCCGTTTTAATCCCGGTTGCTCATTTGTGTGTTTGAAGTTTGTGGAGTAATGATTGGTGTGAGGGGTGCGTCTGCGATTCATTCTTGGGTTTTCCTTGGTTTGTGTAGATGAACAGAGCTTGGATGGGTTTGGAGAAGGCGCCTGAGGGGTCTCTAAAGAGTAAAATGCACGCGTAAGTCCATAGAACGGGTCGTTATTGTCTTTCGTCGCTATCAGCCTGTGGGATTCTGGAAGTTGCTGCTTTGTTGAGTGCATTCGAATGGATGCTAATGTAGGTTAGGATTGAAGCTATTGGCCAGGGTAAAGCCCTCGGAAATGTTCCTTAAATCCATTTCGAAGGAGGTTTCTTCAGTCGAAGTCATCTACCCTTCAAGGTTGGCCCTTTTTTTTTTCGTCTTTACCTTGCAATCAATCAACATCCCTTACCATTCATTTTCTCGTCTGAAATGATGATATTGGTGAAGTGTTTATAAGTTTTAGAAAGAGACAATTGAAAAGGTGTTGTATGTTGCTTATTTGGTCTGTGGAATTAATGCTTATAGACCTTGTCTTGCTGCAGTTTAAACACACGTCTTGTGCGCAGAAGGTTGCGACATATTGCCAAGCGGTAATAGCTTCTTCCTTCCTACTTTTCTAATTTGTACTATGATATTGGAATATTTTCATCATAGCCTATTTGATCAAATTATTTGCTGGTAACTTCAGATTTTTGGCCTAGGTTGATGGTGCTATATTTGTGCACATTTTATTTCTGTTTCTAGCTAGGGCTCATACGTTCTTGTGTGATTGGATGTGCATTTACTATAAGAAAGCTCCTTTTATAATTGCCTTCTAAAGTCTAGATTTGGGTCACCATTCATTTCTTCTGGTTAGTAGCACCAGATCTATGTGAAGTTTTAGTTGGAGGCTTTTAAGCTTGATGAGTCGTATCTTTGCCATTGGCGATATTTGTTGTTCATTTTTAAACAAGGCCAATCAATGTTTCAGACAGAAAAATAGATGAAACTTGATAGCCCATATTGTCATCAATACATTTTTCTGTTTTTCTTATTGGCATTTTTATGTTCCAATTATCTAATAATGTGTGCATTTCGTTGGAACAATGTTTTTTGGTATGATGATGTTGTTAAGATTTGAATGGATACTGGTATACCTTCCCGTAGAGATCCATTGGTTGAGATGGGTGTAAGGAGGTAATTGCCTGAAAGCATACTGGTGTCCCTTCTAGTTTAAATTAGATGTAGGCAAAGTTATTCTGGTGTGAGAATGTCATTTGTGGAATGTGATATATTTGCATCTCAATAGATGTGTTATTGGTTTGTTACATCTAACAGGATGCATCATTTGCATTCCTTGATCCTAAGATTCCTAGCAGCTTGTGTCTACTTCTAAACTTGCGTGTTTACCATGGACATGGTTCACTCTACTTGTCCTCTCTTGCCAAGATAAGATGGCAAGACCTTTCATTACTGGAATTTATCCTTTCCTTTCTCAGGAACCTGAATGTATCTATATATTATATTGGATATATTCCACTTGCTCATGTTTAGAGAAAATCATCTGAGTTCTTCTTTTCCATGAACAGGGGATCCATTATCCACAGAAAGTGCTTCTATGGCTCTGCTACTTTGCTGCCTCTAACAACTGCTCTTTCTGTAAGTTGTGGCATATTATGTTCTTTGGCATTTATCCGGGCACAACAAATTGTGGCGTTGACTGAGTATAATCACTCTGTTATTTCTTTAGTCTTAAGGCAATTTTTCTGAGTTCTAACACTCCGTACTTTTAGGTCTTACCTCTGCCTAACATCCCTTTCTTTTGGGTTCTGTTTCGCACTTACTCACATTGGCGAGCTCTCCAGGTATAGCCTTATTGCATTTTGTTCACTGAAGAATGTACTTCTGTAGGATTAATTAAACGATAAGTACATGGTTTTCTCTTTTTGGGATTTGACGGTTTTTAGATCTTATCTAGAAGCATTACAGGATTGATAGTCCTTTTTCGCAATATATATCACATCCTGCCATGATTCCTCTGTTCTTCCATTCTTCAATCTTCAGCTTCTTATGCAGTAATTGCCCAATAGGTTGTCGCCACATGCTATCCCAGATCAAGCTACCTTTGCAATTTAACTGTCGCCAATGCAACTAATTTTGTTTATAAAGCATAGTTGTATTTTTTCTGAGGGGGAATAAGTCGATTTCTCTCGTGTCTTGCTTATGATTTGCTTAGTGGTTGTTAGATAACCGCGCTTTCATTCTTGGAATTGACTCATATCTTGCTTATGATTTGCTTAGCGGTTGTTAGACAACCGCGCTTTCGTTCTTGGGATTGATTCATCTATGGTAAATTATTTTTCTTAGTATGTAGATGTCAAAATCCATCTGTTTCCTTGGTCTGTTGATGTATTTTTCCATTTCGGCTGTTGATTAACAATAGGGAAGTGAGAAACTCCTAGAGCTAGTGTCAAATTCCTCAGTTGCTCAGACTTCGCCTTCCCCAATTGCTGGTGGTATAGACCAGGATGGCTGTGAGTCCAAGGATGGAGCCCACAATCCAGTAGGATCTCTATGGGTAAGTTCACATACTCTTTCACTGTACACGATTCCTCAGATAAACACCTGATGGGTAGCATTATGTGTGAGAGCTGGTACTTGTGTCTTCTTCCTACATGAGGAGTGCATTTTTTTCCCTCCATTTCGCTCCGAACAAGTTTTGACTCGATGTGAAAGATGATTCTTTTTTTACCTTCCTTAAAGATGGTGTCACTTGCAAGTGTGTGGAAGACTTGTTACAGCAATAATACATGCAGAATCATCACAAGCCATTTGTTTCTTTTCATATCGTCTTAGGTGTTGCTGCCATCTGAGCAACTCGAAGAACTAACGAGCTGTGGCAAAGAGCAGGATGGCCTGACCAAATCTGTGATTACAAGCGTCTGCAAAACTTACAAGTTGAACACGAACGATGTTTTGAAGTACAGAGACTCGATGTAAACTGAATCCTGTTTCACTTCTGAAACTGGTCTCCCTGAATGGAGAAAAGAGGGGAAAAAGAAGAAAAGAAGCGTTCTCATTGTTCAAAGGTGGTTCTGCTAGATTAGCACCCCCATGTAACCCATATTGCTAAAGTTCGCGTCTCGGGGCTGCTTCTTTGTGCTAACGTTTTGCACAGCTTTTTCGTGTTATGATCGGAGCTCCGCAGCCAAGATTCCAAAGTTGCAAGATTCGACCAAGTGCCAGCATCCTGTGTTTCGATCTGATTTCGGGTCAACCCTTATATTTTCGAGCATGGGTTTGTCCTGGTTTTCACGACTTTCCGCTGCTCTTTCTAAATTTACAGCTTCTCTTCCTCTTGGAAGGTCATTTGTTTGAAATTAGAATTGTCCGACCCCGACTTCAATAGCGGAAATGACATGGCCATCCTTCTACTCAATCATAACCATCATCAACATATTATTAAGATATAAGGATAAATGCAAATGATGCTTTAAAATTTATTATGAAAGTATAATTAAGTTCTAATACTTTCAAAAAAGTGTAATTAGATTTTAAAATTCATCAAATTGATGTAATCAAGTCATTTCTTTGACTGTATCTAATTTGGCTTTATCCCATGCCAATTTCTCAATTACACGTAGGCCAAAAATATTCCATTAGCACTCACACTTAGTAGGCTAAACTACTAATGAGGCCGAAAAGTACTTTTTGTTGATGAAAATCTCTGCAAGGCTTGAACACGGGGACGTGCAAGAAGTCTCAGACACGGCTCAAGTCAATTCTCATCCAAAACCAGTGATGCAGTCTCGGGTGCGCTATCAGCTTCCTGTACCACCTATCACCGGCGTAGACAGTCTCATCTCTGAACTCCAAAAGAGTGGATGATGGAGCACTTCTGGTGCCTTTGGCCTGTCAATAAATTTTTTGGGTAAGGATCGGCCTGTCAATAATTAAAAGCAATTAACTGCTCAAATGCGTTGAAGTGAGTTGCTACACGTAAGACTCCATCTACAAATTGGGGTATATACTTTCTGTAGATTGGGTTTCACTCAACATTTATGATAAGCTTGTAGAGTAGGGAGGATCTCTCCCACAAACATTATTTGGAGATGAAATGATAAACTTACTGATGAAAAATATGCTAAGTGTCTTAGGTTCTTTCACGATTAAAGATAATTCCACCAACCAGTACATCCTCATTTTCGTTTAATTTCGCTTCTTTTTTTTAGCAGTGAAGCCACCACCTAAATGACAATTAAATGAAGCCAGCTGCCTTCATTTAAAATTTTTTTTTTTGGGTGGTTCGTCCTCAGTGGGTGTATGACGCCTGTAAGAGCAGTTCTTTCGGATACGTGAATGGTTTAGACATGAGGAGGGGCGGGGGGCGGGAGGTGGTGCTAATGCTCGCAGAGACGCGACCACCATCGACCGAGGAATTTCAAAGTTCCATTCTTTCCCTCTGTGTCTTCCAAACCTTCCGTTCACTCGTCGTCTTCATCATCATCGTTCGATTCTCTCTCTTGCTTCGTCAAAAAAGTAAAGTTGTAACGGGAGAGAGGGAGGGGAGGGGAGGGGAGAGAGAAGGGCAGGTTGAATGAGGAGGTGGTGTCGAAAGCTCTCTTTCCTCTGTCTCTTTTAGCTGGCAACAATAAATGCTTAACTTTTATTGCCTGCTTTCTCTCTCCTCTTTCACGTTTTATGTCTCTCTCTTCTGCAACTTGAACAAGGCCTTCATCGTCTCTTCGTCCCTTCTCCAACAAGCGGAGAGAGAGAGAGAGCAAAGCACAAGTTCCATTGAAATGAACCTTGACTGACGCTATGAATGCTCAGCATCAAAAAGATGAATAAGCATGGAACTAGATCATCTTGGGAACAAAAAATTAAAGTAAATGTCAACAAGTTTTTTCCCTTCTTTTTAGATTAGTTACCTTTCAAATCTCTGGTTGCTTGAAAATGCTCAAATGGTAAAATGGGGAAAGGCTGATATGGGATTCAAGGAAATAAAGGCGATTATGATGAGATTTAAATTAGATTATTGAGGTAATTTGATTATTGAGCTTTAAGTAATTTCATTTATCATTTCATTGTTGTCTTTTTTCAGTCTCTCTTGATTTCTACTGATCTAATATTTGAATGAATTCTTAGAGAACTTCTCATAGAATGATTGAATGAAAAGGACGTGGATGAATCTCCAGATGCTTGAGATATTAGATCTTCCCTTGGAATCAAGACCATGGCAATGCAATCTTTTGTTGTTCTACTAGCCACGACTCTCAAACTTCCTTTTGGAAGAAAAAGTAGAGAAATTGTTTTGCTACTTCCATTACTCTCACAATTATTTTGCTGACTATGTAGTAAAAAAATATTTCAGGCTGAGCGGAGAGATTGCTACACTGCAGGTAATGTGAACTTTTTAGCAGTAATCTGACAAAATAACTCTTACTAGTCTTACCAGCATTTTGGAAACTTGATGTTTTGCGAGCAGCTGGTAATGTTCAGCTTGGTTTAGATGAAAAATATTCTCTCAGCCTCGCAGAGACAGGAAATACCAAACTCAGACAACTCGGCTGAACAGCAAATTATGGTGTAAGCCTTTTTTTTTTTTCTCACTTGAAAATTCATGGTTATGAGTTGTTATCTATATTGCACTGGCATGACGGATACGACACTCCGATACGTAATTTCTAAAAAATAAAAAAAATTTGACACGTTAGGACAAATTATATATTAAATGTTCATTTTTTTTTATATATATACATGATAAATTATCAGTAAGTTTCTTCTTCTTTTATTAGGGATTCACGATTAGGTTTTTTGAGGCTACTTGAATATATTAATTTTGGAGTGATTGGATAAATGGCTTACTTAAATATATTTATTATAGATTTACATTTTGATTCATAATTTATTGAGGATGCTTAAAATTGATTCCGTGCATGTTGAAATGGCATGTCGGGATACTAGGCTCGCGTGTTACTTGCGTATCTAGATGGTTGATCACGTGTCGGAGAGTGTCGGAGTGTCATGACACGATACGTAGGCCTCCGGAGAGTGTCCACGTAACATAGGTTGTTATGGTCCTTTATTCAGTACAAGGAACATAATCGAGGAGCTTCTGTTGCTTTTGGAAGTTGCATATAGGAGGTTGTGGAATTTTCTTCGTTATAATAGTCATGTCAATACTAAATATAAATGTTCTCTCTCGTTTGCTGTTGAAACTTCTCTAAAAATAATTTAATGCTCGTGAAGAATTCAGGACCTTGAGCATTAAAACCGTCTCCACAGTCAACAAGTGAGCTCCAAGGGTGCATTTGAGTTGTTAATATGCGCGGGAAGCTGGAAAGCACAATGTACTTTCTGATTTTGTAGCGAGACAACTAGATCACTTGGTTCACCTTCTGCAGTTTATCTCATTAGTCTGTGAGACATTCACATCATAAGAATCAAGAACTTCATGATAAAAGCAATAATAACAAAATAGAACTTGTTCGATTATGAACTAAGTGGTAATTACATGGATTAGGACATGTCTGCGCAAGTCAGAATTATTTATCTTAGTTGGACTTTGGAAGTTTAACTGGGTCCTGCAAGGACCGGAGAAAAACGATTGCGCTGGTTAGCTATTCTGTTGATTCTTCTCCAAACAGAAACCCCTTGGGTTTGAGAGCTGTGTGATGGGTGACTATCCAGCATGGTTCGGAGAGCACTTTTAGTCTGCGCTAGTGAATGGAAGCTGCCCTATTAGCCATAGTGATCCGGAGTCCCGTGTGGAAGAGCTCTCGCTCAAAACAGATCAAAGGTACGCTGGGGATAACAAGCTCCCTACTATAGTCATTCCTCTATGGTAGAAATTCCTTCTCTCCCTACTCTCAGTCAATCCAAGCAAAGGGGAAAACCAAAGCTTGTGAGATTGCTTGGTACCCCCTTATTGTGTGTCACTCTTTTCCCCCAATTCATCGATAGAAAGAAAGAGAAGGTCACTAAGGGCTTGTATAGTATCATTCCCATTCTCTGGTTTTGTTCCCTGAAAAAAAAAAAAATGAGAATCCTGTTTAGTAACGTAAACGATTCTGATTCTAATTCTGATCCTGTTTCGAGAATAGTTTTAGAGTAAAAATAAGAACAAAAAAAGTGGATCTTGGAAAAAAAAATTGCTTTTGCGAATCATAAAATAGAATGAAGTATCACATTTCTCATTTTTCTCTTTTAGTTCTCTTGTCACTTTTTTCTTGACCTAAATAGAACAAGGTCTCATTTTCAAATATATATATATATATATATATATATATATATATATAACATAATAAAAATAAAATGCAAAAAAACAAAAATCATAAAATTTCAAAATATCCCTAAAATAGAAAAAAAAATTAGATTAAGCTAGTTTGACTTCGTTTTCATAAATTGGATCTATATTCCCTAAATTTCATAGATTTTATTTTTTTAAGAAACTCATAAGCACATTTAAATTAAACCTGAACCACATTCTTTAAGCCCTTAGAGCTTCGTTCGGTTTTATGATGGGATTATCAATGCCAGATCCTTAATTATGCACTTGATTTTATTAATTGTGATTTGCCTAAATTTATGTGCTTTAGACTTAATCTAGTTTTAGAAAATTAAAAAAAAAGAAGACAAAATACTAGCGTGAACACTTAGCAAGCTTTCGTTCTTAAGTTTTGAATGAATTAAGATTAAGATTTGATTTCTTAGAACAAAAAAAGCATACCAATGCAAGGTAGTGCAGTGCATTTTTCTTGTAGAAATGAGGTGTCGCTCGTGTTGCTTGTTCGCTCGCTCAAAAGAGTTGGATGAAATCTCACAATAAATGGCGAAAAATGACTCATGATAATTCTTGATATTTTATTTTTACATTTCAATATGCAATTTTTTTATATAAGATAATAAATATCAATTAATCTTCAATTAATTTGAAATATATGATGAAATTTCATAAAGTAACTATGTAATTATTTGAGTTAAATGACAAAAAATGGTAAGAGAAATTATTCTCGAAAAGAAAAATTATGTGTAATTAACCAATTGAGTTCGGAAAAAATCTGAAAAAATCTCAAAAATTTTATTTTAATTTCAATTGCATTTTGGTTGCTTTAAATCTCGAAATTTGTTGGGCCATAGAAAACCCCTAATTCACGTCTTTTATGCCCTAAATCAAGCAAAAAAATCAAATTGAGTTCGTGTAATCTTTTTCTCACTTTAGGCAGGTTTCAACATTTGATCTAAATGCCTTTCCAAAAAAAAAAACATTTGATCTAAGTGCCTGTAATTATGTTCTGGTCGAATCAAATTCTCGAAAACGGGCCAAATTGGTGTCGAACCGGGGCTTTTTTGAGCCGGATCGGGCGGGTCAAACCCAACCGATCCGGTCAACCACGTCAACCAACAGAGCAAAATGGCGTCTGGTTTTCACCTTTCTGGCGCGCGCAGAAGACAAAACACCAAAGAAGCAACCGCCCCCTTCCTCCCCAGGCGCTGCATCAGATGATATATGCTCTCGGAATTTCCTGAGCACAAAAGGACAAGGGAGCACAGCTTGGGGGAGGCTTCGTTGGGCTTTTTGAAAAAAAGAGCAGAAGGTGGAGAGCTTGGGGTGGGGCGGAGTTCACGGAGAAGACCAGGGAGCATCTGGTTCTTTTGGGTTTTCTGGCGTTTAAGAAGACAGAAAGACCACAAAAAAGGGAGAGAGGACAAGCCAGGAAAGAGAGACAGAGAATGGAGGAGAGGGGTGCATCTGGTTTTAAGGGAACTCACGGTGAGATGACTCGTGAGGGCAAAGATCTTGGTGGGCGGAGCGAGCAAGCGAGCCAGCCGCTTCGTGGCGGTCGCCGTCGTCACCAGCCCGAGGGGCCAGCTCGTGGTGTCGGTGACGGCGGCGTGGCCGTCCCGGAACCAGCCGGGGAGGAACCGAAGATAAAGTTCTCGGTTTCTAGAAAAATGAAGAAGAGCTCGAGAGTTGAAGGTGACTCAGGTGACACGCAGAAAACCAGAAAAGGAGACGCAAAAGAGGAAAAAGGCGATAGGGGTCTGGTTATGGTGAGCATGTCCGAACTTCGGACAGCTTGGCGGTGATATACCTCTAAACATCGCCCCTACTTCGGGCACTTTTCCCTATTCCCAGAACTCTCTCGAGTTCAGCCCATTTCCCTCTCGGTTTCTCAGATTCCTCTGCATCGAAAGAGCGGAGAGTTCTGCATAAAAAAAAGGAACAAAACAGAGCAGAGGGTGAAGAGGGTTCAGAGAGGGGGGGTCTGGTTTTGGTTTTCCCTGGGGGGGAGTTTCGGACGTTCACTAAGGGAAGAAAGGGGTCTTCGGGGAGGAGTGCTCCAACAAAGAGAAAAAGCTCTCAGTTGTTTGAGAGCATAAAGGGAGAACAGAACACAGAGACAAACAAACTCCACTGACGCAGTAGCGAGCCACCCAGAAATCGACACTCGCTTACCTCTCTCTCTACCGCTTCGGTGCATCCCCCGACATACTCCCACATTCACGAAGAGCAGAAGCTTTTGGCGCGGCTGGGCCGAGGAAGAAGAAGAAATGTCTGCCAGACTCTGAAACCAATGCTTCTCCACCCACTTCTTCTTCTTCTCCGTGCGGGTCGCTTTTGTACGGTTATTCCTACCATGGGCACCGCGTAGCTACTGCTTCCTTGCGCATTAAATCTGCTGGAGCGACCGGAGATCTGGGGTGGATCCCATTTGGCCGAGTTTCTTCCTTGGAAGACGAGTTAATGGCTGAGCCGCTGTGTCTCTCGAAGTTCTGTCGGATTTCTAGTCAATAAGCGCGAGCTGGACAGTCGGACCAGCGTTGGCGCAGCAAACGACGCACGAGCACAGCCCGACGAACTGGACAGCAGCGGCGCAACGAGCACAGTCCGACGAAGCGGCGATGGGGGCGTCCGAACCGGCGACAGCGCGCGAGAGACCCGACGGTGCGACGGCGCATGGTCAGCGCGGACCCAAACGGAGCAGGGACGTAACGAGCAAGACTCGACGGCGAGCGAATTGGCGTCGTCAAGTGTTAAGACCCGCACGATGAACAGGTTAGTCCTCTTACTTTTTTTTTTTGTGATCTTGATGGAGCGAGCACGGTTCTTGGTCTGCTCCCGGTGCAAGTTTGTGAGGAAGAGGACTCACGTAGAAGACAACCTGTTGGGCTTGTTTTTATTTATTTATATTGGGTCAGAACTGGATTTTAGGGTTGGGGCTCATTGGAAGTTAAAATGAAAAAAAAAGGAGAGCAAAACTTGGGCCAAGCCCAATAGGTTGGTTTGCCCTAGACCTACCTGGGCCCTTCTGGCCCAGGTCGGGGCATCCGTGGCGCGGGTCGGGCCATCCGGCTCGGCCCGGATCACATTTTCATAATATAAAATTCTCGAATATTAAATAAATAAATGAAAATGAAATCTAAAAAACTGAAAATTTCGAAAATTCAGAAAAATTTCAGAAAATCATAAAAATAAGAAATGGCTAGATTGACCTTATTTTCTAGTTTTGACCTTTAAGTCCTTGAAAATAACGATTTTGCCCTTCTTGAGGAAATTCTCTCAATTAAAATCAAACCCCAATTTGGCGTTTCTCTAAGTCTTTAGGGCTTCACTAGGGTTTTATGTATTTTAGACTTGGCCTAGATTTTGTTGAAAAATTGGAAAGACAAAAAAAAAATTTTGCATGGACACTAAGCGTTGGCTTGCCTCATAAGATTAAAATGAATTGAAAGCCTACATGAAACACGTTTGGGAACACCTTGGTATCGAAAGGGCATTTATGGAAATATCAACGTAACCAAGTTCAGACCTTTAATTTTTGGTTGCGTAAAATTGAATGGCATCTCCTAACCATTCCATAAAGTTTCTGAACTTGATATGATCTAATTTGCCAAACAATTCATTTGCTAACGATGATGATGGATCATCAAGAAAGACACTGATCATCGAATAAGCTTTAATTATATCGTGCAACGAACAAATATAGCGCTCTAGAGCAAGATACACAGAATCTTCGCAAATCATCTTTCCAAATGGGTTAGATCGTATTTTCTCCAGCAAGTCATGGTCAATATTAACAAATCTTGGCAGCACTTGTTTCATCGCCACATGTCGACATAAAGCCCTCGCAGATGCACTGCCTAGACTTCATTCACCGATTATGGTATTTGATACTTGGAGATGGTTAAGCCCTCTAGGATGATCCCCTATTTTTAAATGCCTTCATCAATCCTTCAAACACATCTCTCACATCTTCAATAGTCTCTTCATTCGCCACACTTTCCCCCAAAATTGTCATTTCAGCTCCTTTTTGGAGGCCTCTATGGGTTGGGACCATTAGCCATGGGGCTTAAAATCCGTCCTCATTGAAAACTACTGTATGATGATTTCTAGAAATAAATTGTCTGACAGGTCCCTTAATGTCATCATTAGGATGATCCCTCCTATTTTTAAATATCTCATTAATGTTCAAGTGGATCTCCCACGTCTTCAAATACAGACTCTTCGTTGACGGGAGTTTGAAGTATTTTCGCCACACTTTTATATAATGCCCCTAAGTCATCATGTAGGTTCCTTCCTAAAGCCGGTTGGGATATTGAGAGATATTTATGTGACTTAAAATCGTTCTTCTTCCTTGTCACCTTCATATGACTTAAGGGCGTTATATAAAAGTGTGGCGAAAACACTTCAAACTCCCGTTAATGAAATGAAGAGTCTGCATTTGAAGATGTGAGAGATGTGCATGAACAATTAATGAAGGTATTTAAAAATAGGAGGGATGGTCCTGGTGGTGACATTAGAGGACATATCAGACAATTCAATTCTGAAAATCCTCGCACAGTGATTTTCAACGAGAACGGGTTTAAGCTCCATGGCTGAAGGTCCCAACCCATGGAGGCCTTTGAAAAGGAGCTAAAACGACGATTTGGGGCAAAGTGTGGCGAATGAAGAGACTGTTGAAGATGTGGGAGATGTGCTTGAAAGATTGACGAAGGCATTTAAAAATAGGGGGATCGTCCTGGAGGGCCTAACCATCTCCAAGTATCAAATACCATAATCAGTGAAGGAGGTCAAGGCAGTGTGATCTTCGAGGGCTTTTACGATGGTTGACTTGTGGTGGTTAAACAACTGCTGTCAAGATTATTGATATTGACCATGTCTTGCTGGAAAAAAATATGATCTAACTCATTGGTCAATGTAGTTAATTTCCATGGAAAGATGATTTGCGAAGATTCTGTGTATCTTGCTCTAGAAGGTTGTACTTGTTTGTTGCACGATTTAATTAAAGCTTATTCAATGATTGGTGTTTCCTTGATGATCCATCATCATCGTTAACAAATGAATTGTCTGGCAGATTAGATCATATTGAGATAAGCCCCTTGAGAAAGAGTTCTGACTCCGTCGACAACCTAGTCAAGAGGGAAGAGAGTAATTAAAAAAAAAAAAGGACTTCTAGTTGAAGGACTACATA
Organism: Psidium friedrichsthalianum; assembly: GCA_019149425.1. Classification (NCBI taxonomy): domain Eukaryota; kingdom Viridiplantae; phylum Streptophyta; class Magnoliopsida; order Myrtales; family Myrtaceae; genus Psidium; species Psidium friedrichsthalianum. The sequence goes on from JAGVVM010011611.1 coordinate 15,500, forward strand.
TACCAAAGAAAGTAGCGAAAACTCGTGTGAAGTATGCATAGCATAATAACGAAGATCAGAAATTTCCTTACAACGTAAAAGTTTTTATGAGAAGAATTGCCAAGAGTAAAATTTTGTTCTTTTATATTGGGGTTGGTTTGGGGTTGGGAATAATAGAAGTGGACTTTGTCCCAGCGCTTCATGTCCGGGGTTGGGCGGGAAAGAGGGTGTAATCAAGAAAAAAAAAAATATTTGAGAAAAAAGGCATATGTTTCAAGAAATTGAGAAAATAAGTGTAGTAAAAAATAAATAGAGTAATTAAGCAATTCATTATTCTATAAAGTACAATTGATCCTCATAATTAAATACTTTATTTTGATTCTTTTAACATAATTGAAATTAATGAAAGGAAATTCCGTCGCCATAATGCTACAAATCTCTTCTACTACTTAAGAATAACATGCATTTTCATTCTTTTTCACAGCAAAAAAGATCACGATTCCTTATCTTGAACATTACTTTCAAATTATTTTTTTTAACCTAAAAGTGGCGGCATTATGAAAAAATTGTTTGAGATGTGCCTTCTTCTTTAAAAAAATATTCAAAGCTGATCTTACAGATGTGAATAATTATCAAAGTATATGTTTATTTGGAATTCCATAAGCTACTGGATCACTCGAGTACTTTGGGTACTGCGAACCCTCTTCCATCCATTGCAGCAAATTGTACTGTTCTATTGAACTTTTTTTTTTTTCTGTTTTTTCTTTCATTATACAGATAATACTAATGTGTGGTGTCCTCTTTGCAATTCTTCACATTGAATCATTAGTATTTCCGTTCAAGCGCAAATGATTTTCTTACAAATTTTAATATGTAACAAAGAAAATAATTAATTTGAACACGCTATATTAGATTAAGTTACTACTCTTATTTCTGGCAATCGAGTGATGGCTTTCTCTAGTTTTCTACCATAGTTAGGTTGCGAAATTGAATTACCCATGAGGGCATAAATAGAGATATATATGACAATTTAAAAGGGCAACGTGATTCCGAACCCTCGAGAAGAAAATGCCGGTTAATCTTTACCTACATATTGAAATCGAGCAGCTTTGGCTTATAATGATTTGTTTTTATGATCGGATCAAGGACTCATTCGCGTAGTAAATATGCCTAAGCTTGCTGCTCATTGCTGTTTTCAGAACTTAGCTTACTTACCCTATTACTTATGTTCTAATCCAACACAAGCCAACTCCAAAGGCCACTCCAACAATGATTAGTCCTTTAATATAAACATAAAAAATTCGGTGGAGTACTGTTCGCGCGATTTTTGTATCGAGAATATCTTTTACCGAAACTCGTTCTTCGGTTTTTATTGATATGAGTTGTGACTCTGTTCTGATGGAGATTCTGAATGAGAAAACGCTTCGAAAGTTAAACAATCTATGATTACCGTACTCCTACTTGCTGTAAATGGGACATAAACTGCTGGAATCTAAAGGTACAAGGAATGGAAAGTGCACGAAAGTTAAATTATAGGAAATACTTGAAACTCCAAAGAAACAGAGCATTTTCTGGGTTGTCCTCCTTTCTTTCTCCTCCCTTTTGCATATTTATTTGCCTTGCATTTTCATTACTTGAACAATTATTCTTCAATTTCAAACTTTTGAATTTTAGCGCTCATGCTCATTTCTTCTCAACCCATGACTCCATAATTTGTCCGTGGAAATCGAAACATTTTTAATCTCATTTGTAACTACACGGTCAGTTGAATCTTTTTGAATAACATCCCTTAACTTCCAAAAACCTCTTCAAGCCTGTGAGTTTTGCTCCATGTTTCCCAAATTTTGGGATATGATTCTTACGTCACATACTTGAGATTTACCGAATTCGAGTGCATGGTGTCTTTATTTGGTATCTTTTGTATTTTCTTTAAACTTCCCGAATACAAAGTACCATCGTATCATTCGGTAAGTCATTTCCTTCTTTCATAGCTGCTTAACCTACATCGAGTAGTTAGGCTCACTCCTGCCTCCATATAACGTTCGGTCCACCTTAGCCTAACAGGTACCTTTTTGGGCTTAAGACTCGTGACTTGGTATCAGAGCCGGGAGCCGGAGTGGATGAAGTGTGCACGGAAGCCATAGCTACTTGTCCCACATCGAGTAGTCAGGCTCACTCTTGCCTCCATATAACGTCCGGCTAGTAAAATCTTTTTTCATGACGTCATTTTCAAGATACCGAATCATTAAAAGACAACTTTCGGTATCAACAAGAACTGAAGATTTTATTCGATAAATTGATGTCTTGAAAAATTTTGGAAAAGCGTCAATCAAGATCCGAGTTCACAGATTCTCTCATGAACTCTTAGGACAGATATTTTAAATCTTAATTGGTCAAAATAAATCTTCACAGTTGTCAAATTAATTAACATCAAAACCTTTTCTTTATATATGTATATTAATCTTTTTTTTTCCACCACCTCCTTTTGTGTTTTTCTCTCAATCATTCCAAACTTGAGGTTATTTTGTCCAATCACCGGCGTCATAACTCTTGCACCAGTAGGGGTTCGTCTCTCTGCACCGTCCCTCTAAGATCGAATCGAACCAGCTTCTTTTGATCAAAACATTGCATCCAAATAAATAGCTGCTTCGTTTTCCTTCACAGTAATCACAGTAATTACAGCGGGAATTTGAAGGTAAGTAACGAGAATTTGATCACGAAAAACAAAGAAGAATAGACGACACACGGTTTTACCCAGGTTCACCCTTGAAGTAGGGCTACGTCCCTGCAAAGAGATTTCACTATGTTTTTAGGTTTACAGCCGCTCAGCTCAATACAATGATCGGAAACGAGCAAATACATATATACCATAAACAGGGCCCAAAACCTAAATCTATAATAAATCTCTTAATCTCGCACTATACGGGCCAGCTTAAATAAAAGCCCAAACCCGTTGAGGTTTCGGGGGCGCTGCCCTTGAACCCCCGCCCGCTCACCGGCGAGCGGGGCAGTCGCCCGCTGACCGGCAGCGGACCCCCGTCGGGAGGCGCTGCCCCGAACCCTCGCCTGCTGGCCGAGCAGCGGGGCACCCGTGTCGGGAGCGCTGCCCCCGAACCCCCGCATTCCGCACGCATGGATCATATATTTGTTGGATAACACTTCAGTTTCCCTAAGCTCACGTGGGCGTACCCCGTGTGAGAAACAAGGGTTTCCGAAGTATTCGCCAACTCCAACAGAATTGCCAATGTATTTATTCTCTACCTCTGGTCTAGTGTACATCTGTATGTTCTTTACAATGTCTCGACGCTTCGCTTTTTATGTTAAAAGAAAACAAGTCCAACTCTGA
>JAGVVM010011612.1:0-20134 GCA_019149425.1 Psidium friedrichsthalianum
GGAGACCTATAATCTTTTCCGATTTATATCCCTTCGGCTTTGCATAGAATCATGTATAAACATGATAGTTGGTATGGAAATTGACAACTTATCACATGAGTTTGCGTGTGGATGTTACAGTCAATCAAAAGCTCGGAGAATGGAAGAAGACACGCCTGAACCAGTGTTACATTAAACGAAGGCTCGTCGAACGGGACCGATTCTTTCCACAAATTCCTCATGCATTTGCATCTTGAGATTACTACATCATTTCCTTTCCACATTTTCCATCCCACACGAATGGAAAAAAGAGGGTACATCGCAAGAATCAGCTTCATTTTTAGTTCACAAATACCTACTCAATTTGACTTGGTGGAAAGCCGATGAATATTTTATCACAAGGCGCGTGGCCAGCACAAGCCCCTCTATTTTTTTAAAATACCGTGCGCGGCCCCACATTTTTGTTTTCTTTTCTTTTTGGCCCCTCCTATTCTTTGTGTTCTCTCCTTCTGGAGCGCTCGAAGTCGTACCCAATTGAGATTCGTGGTGCTTTAGGAGTCCATCTCACGCAAACCCAAACTCGATATTCGGGAAATTATCGAGTTCTAAAGTTGATTTACGCCTTTGTTGTGATCGCAACTAATTTATCGGGGCGAAACCACTTAAAAAAAAACTCGAAAAATTACACGGAAGAGGCATGTTTAAAATAAATAATATTTAACACGTGTGAAAGCTCTGTTCGATGGTGTAAACTGAATAATACATTAAGAATTGAATCTAGTTGTTGAGTAAAATGGAACTCTAAAACCGCTCGTGTATTCCATTCATTGTCTGGGGCGCCTCATGTACAGCAACCTGCTGCTTTTCTTTCCTATTATGTTTGTTCAATCTAACTTGTAGTGAAATGTTACGAAGAGTCCAGCTAAGCTTTTGGTTCCCTTTTGTGCAATTTCCATTTTTGCGCCAAATTCTTAGTTCTATGCAATTTACCGATTACTTTTCCCGATTATGCTGAAGGCAACCGGTGGAGAAAAGGCAATTATATTCATGCTGACGGAGATTAACGCGGTAAGTTATGGTATCTTGAGTCAGGGTTACTATGTTGAGTCTATACATATTTTGGTGGGCTATGTATAGCACAAGAGAATGTCGAAGTTTTATCCTGCCGATCGACCTTCCTGAGTTAGCCACTTAAAGTAATCCTGATGCTTGGACCTCCCGAGTTAGGCAAAATCTCTATTGTCCTCCTTGGGATCGTGGAGTCCTAATTGGGCATCACCTACTAATCAAATATGCTTCCCAAGTCTCCTCCTCCTATCTTTACATTCATTAAGCGATTACCCTAGCTCTTTCCCATCTGCCATTTGAGCCAAGACTGAGTATTGAGCTCATTGAACCCATCATTCATCTTGATGGGGTCCCCTCAATGCTTCAGCACAAACGAATAATTAACTAGCTTATCTTTAGGTATCGATCAGATACAACCTATTCACCATCAACGGATGGGGTTGGATTTTTTGGAATGCTTAAGGTCAAGAAGATCAAATGCCCTAAATTAGAAAGCATAACTGGGGTCCAAACAGAGATCTTTCCTGAGCAAGGCTGGACAACTATCATTACGTGGACTTTCTCTTGTTGTAGAAGACTGAAGTCAAAAAAAAAAAAAAACGGGGAAAGAAAGACGGAAGGAAAAATAGCAGTTAGTGAAGACTAGTAAACCTTCTAGAAGTTTTGATTCTTAATTAACTCGACCGCCACAGTGCTAAACACACTCGCGTCTTTTGTAATAAATTGATAATTACGTTCGCTTCAAATGAAAACAGAATTAAGATTTTATTTTTTATTCGCTTTATGATGTACGTATTCCGTAAAGAAAAACTCTATGTGAATCTAATGGGGGCATTGTCTAGCTCGGGGCTTGCTAAGTCGGGCATTTTGTCTAAGCCCGATCCTCTTGACGTATTATGCATTAATTAATTATTTATATTGTTGACACTAAATTTTAGCGACTTATTATTGCATAGAAAAAAGTTAGGTTTCGACCCCGACCGCAAAAAAAAAATATTGCTAATTTTGATTTGAATATTGGGAGCATTTTCATCGTAATTAGCCCATATGAATTACATTTTTATTGGAATGAAATTAATGGACTTAAGCATGGAGGCTATGGACTTCATTAAATCATCTGGACTAAGTCTGCAAGAGCATATGATTCGGCCCAGCTCATTAATACTTTAGTTGCCCTGAAAAAATGAGGGTACTTCAGATCCTTATTTAAAACTTCAACATCAAAAGTTAAAAACGTACTACTTCTTCATCGCATTGAAATTTATCATAGAAAATCCAGAACATCGATTCCCCTGCCTAGGCCACGAGGCACCAGTGAATGGACCAGCAGCCCTTAGGCATTGCTTGCTCGGTCCAATCACATAGTGGGCCTTTCAGCTTCGGTTTAATGTACTACTATGCGAGGCCCACTAAGGGAAGAACATGCCCCCCATTCTGGGCCACACAACATTTGGAGTTTGCTTTGCACATGTTGGGCCTTCTTGAAGAGCATCTTAAAATCTGCGACTTTTATCTCTTAAGCGTCTTGATTTCTACGTCTGCTCGATGTTAACGGTTTTAAACCGACACCGATGACTGATCGGTATTACCATTTAATTAAGTTATGATTTTATTAATTTTTTCTCCAGATTTGGTAGAGATTGTTCCAAACCAAATATTTGGGGTCAGGTTGGGGTTAGACACTAAAAAATTGCTAAAGTCCACTTCCGTCGACTCGGACTAGGAAAGATCGAGCAAGATGTGAAATAGATAAAATTCGCCGCATGTCGGAGTTCTTATTCGGCAAATATAGATGGCCAACAACGTGATAAGTATTTGCCGACATCGAATACGAAGGAAAATTACCAAGTCATGTTATTTAGTATAAAATTTTTTGAATCGTTGCTTGTAGTAGGGACCGGCTAATCAATCGATGAACGCCCCTCGTTCAGTTTTGCCTTACTATGTTTCTCTACATTTTAGTACCCTTTTTACATGATTGGCCACGATTGCCTCAAGTGTCAGTATGTTTAATTTTCTTGTCAATTCGTGTGTCCTATCCAAGAATCAGCCTAGGACTCTTCTTACCCTTTGTTGATTTCGATATCGATCCGCATTTCGAGAGGTTTTGTGTCGATAATTTCTTTTGGCGGAGCAGGTGGAAAACTTTTTTACGAAATCGAACCATATGACATTGAAATTGCTCATTAAAAGATCTAGCTACTCTTAACTTTGCATCATTGTAAATTTCGGAAGTCCAGATATACCCCCCGAATATCATAACTCCCAAAAATTGAAAGGATATCTTTAGATGGAGCCAGGCGAATGGATGCAATAGCCATAAGGAAAGGACCAAGATCACTTGAACGCGATTGATATTGCATTCACCACATTTAATCAGTGTCCAAAATCCTTAAAAAAAAAAACCCATCTTCTGATCCAAAAATATTTTTTTTTATGTCATGAAAAGCACCATTTCTCGTTTGGTACTCAAACGTGGTCCGTATCAAGTTTCCTCGTGAATGATGCCGATAGAGATCGATACGTCATTTTCACATGTAATCGGTAGAATTTGACAAGTGCGGGATATTGGTACCGATTGAAACTTTTTTATTTTTAACGAGACAAAAAAAAAATTAGACCAAAAGTGGTGAATTGTAATTTCTATTGCTCAAATCAGGGATTGTTAATTTTTGGTGGATAGCTAATTTTATTATTCACTTTTTACTTTAAATCGTTTTAATTGCTACTCATACTATTTTGCTAAAAAAAAAATGAAAAAAGAAAATAGGCTCTCCGGTCGACTCCGGAAGACCGATCCGAAAAGGGGGAGGCTCAAAACAAGTTTCAAAATAGGTTCAGGACAAATAGGGTGAATTTCCGGGTTTCAAAAATTTGAAACCGTTATAATATGATCGATTTCAAGGTCTAAGGTTTGGAACCCACTTATCCGGCCATGCCCACCCGTAGAACAAACTAAAATTTCATAGACTATATTTTATATTATATTAAAGTTTAAAGAACGCATCGAACAAATTAAATATATCGTTTGCGTCATATTCCCTGAAATAATATGTTCCGTCTCCTCCGCTTGGTACTACTGCGTGGGGGCTGTAGGCCCACGGAAGCAGAGATCTCATTAATATCGTAAATTATTGTGGGTAGAATAATTTGGGTAGGAGCGCGTGGATCGGAGAGCTAACTTGCCTTGGTGACCAAAACTATCGACAAAGGGGGGGGGGGGGGGGGGGGGGGAGTCAATTTGATTCCCAAATCCAAAGCCACAAGCGGACAAAAACCTCCGCCAGCTCCGAACTCAGTCTCAGTCCTGCAGCTTTTTTTTCTCTCTTCTCTCTTCTTTCTTTCCTTTTTTTTCTCCTTAAAAAAGAAGAAAGAAAAAGAAAACATGCTCTGTTCCGCCGCACGTACGTGGCTGCCTCTCTCTCTCTCTCTCTCTCTCTTTCTCTGCAGGACTCCTGCAGAACTATACAAACGTTATTTAAAACCGGTAATGAAAATGTTTCGTCTTCTTCCGCTCGACGGTGCCCCTGTCCTCGCCCCACCGCACCCCCCCAATTCCATAACGGGGACGATATGAAGTTTTCGCTGCAAGAAACGGTGCGAAGATACGCAGGTTTTCTTTAATGCCATCTACTCAGTCCCATGCGCTAAAACTCCATCCAACTTTCAATCCATCCCACAACCCCCCCCCCCCCCCCCCCCCCCATCATGTCTCTCAACAGTGTTCGGCTTCTGATCTCCAGTAATGTTTAAACTGCACCCGTGTCCCCGTTTCGGCTCCTTGATCTTTTTTGATACCTTCGTTTCGCAAGTTGCTTAGCCGAATGAAAAGTCCGTTCGAGTTGAATCCAGAGTTTCCAAATGCGAAGCATGCACCCGGAGGTGAGCGTAGATTCCTGTAGAGTTAATACCACGAAAAAAGTTTAAAATTGATGCATCCGTAACAAATCTACCATAAACTAATTTTTTGACCATCAAAACTTCAAACTGATAAAGCTATGACGAATTCACCCTCGGTCGGTTTTGATTAAATTTTACATCAAATTGCTTAGTTAGATAATACATGACAGTTGACATTATACCGGTTCGAAGTTGTTTTTTACCTCCGTTTATCACGGGTGCACCGGTTTGTATTTTTTCGTGGCGGTAAACCATTTTACGGAAACTAACGGATGTTAAGCTTGTCATAATATATAGTATCGGGGTTTTTGGCGGCCATTAATTTGAGGTAGATTTATCACAAGTATTTCGGTTTAGGATCTTTGTGACTAAAAAAAATTAATTTGTAGTAAATTTGTGACAGACATATCGGTTTGGGATTTTTCGTGATATTAATCCATTTTCGTATAATTACTCTACGATGGGGCTTTTGAGCCAGGAAAATTTTGGGTGAAAGTTTTGTTTTAGGGGTCTTCACATGTCAAAGTGACTTTGGGAAGACCGAAAGTTCAAAGTATAGGAGGAGATATATATATGTTCGGACATGCCTATAGAGGTCAAGCCTCCCCTGCCTAAAGTGCATGATAGATATGGGAGCGATGGACTCGTCCCGATCACACCGTTCTTCCTGATATTTCTTTCAAACCCTCGCATATTCCCGATGTCGCCGTGTAGCTTGTCCTGGCTAAGGTGAAAGGGACCCGAATCGTTCGAAGCTATGATCGTCACGTTTTTATTAGGCTACAGAATTTTGCTGTCTTGCCTCGTGGGCAGTGGTGTCGTTATAAATTGAAAATTTATACTTGCCCTATTTTTGCGAATGGATCGAACATGGGTCGGTCAAGTTCTAAAAAATGGGTTGTTAATAGGTATGAATTTTAAGCCTAATAATATGTGTGTTGTAAATGAGTTTGTCTTTAAACCCACTTACAATTCACTTGACTTGTAAAATTTATCAATTTATATTTTTTGATTTTTTTATAATTATTTTTTGCACGTAAAAGAGAGAAAAATATAAAACTCTTCAATGAAGTAGAATGTTGTTGTCCGCTACCGATCGCCGGCCACCGGAGAAAAAAGGAAACGATAATAGAAAATAAAAATGCTTTTTAAAAAATAAAAATAAAATATTTTTCTTTAAAAAGTAAAAAACAAATTAGAAAAAATTAAAAAGCTTCGCTAGATTGTATTGCATGAAAGTGTTTTAGCAATATTCTTTTTTTAAAAAATTATAAGAAATAGATATTCCATGATTTGGTTAAATTTAAAAGTGTTTAAAAAATATGGGTTGGGTATGTGTTGAGTATGGGTTGAGTCTGGTATGGATCGGTAAACCTGTATTGTATGAAAATGGGTCAAACGGGCTAAATAGGTCATTATGAGTCGGACCATATTCGATCCGATTCACCCTGCTTGACACCTCTACTTGTGGGGCAGAGCTATAGCTATATCGTAATGAATAGGCATTTCACTCTCGCATTATATTTGAGCTATGTAGCTCCTACTGTGGGTGATTGATTCAAGGATGGATGGCTTCTATCCTAGATTAAGAACTGCCAGGTAGGAACTGGTTTCGCAAATTGAGAACCGTGAACCATCGTTCATTCCATAAACCCATCTAAGAATCGAATCACCAATCCGGTCTGGTCCGGTTCCCAGATGGATTCATGGAACCAGTCCTACCGACTCGGTAGGTCACTGTGGCATTAAATTTTTTTTTATGATTGGTTTTCCAACTCCACCTGCTTCATTCTCAATGTTGAAATGTTCCCACACCAATTTCCCCTGAAATAATGTTTAATTTGTTCCAAGTTGAGTGTTTCCACAATCCACGTTGAACAAGATGAAACTTTCAGTCTCAACAGAATATACAAATTGTGATTAGATCATGATTTGCAATGACAAGATAGATAAACTTCCAACCATAACACATTCAATGCTTTATATGCTTTATATATTCTAACCAGCACTACAAAATGCCCATCACCTGTATACAAACATTAAAAGCTTCTGTCAGGTTGGATGGTTCTCAATTGAAATCGAGAATCAGACCAGTCCTCGATGGGAACCATCTAAAATCAACCGGTTGAGTATGGTCTAGTCCGTTTTGGGTGGGTCCCTATTTTTTGCTCTCCCCTAGCTCCTACCCATTAGGCAAAGTACAATTCATGATAATAAAACCATAAATACATGCACGCATACATACATACATACACATATATATAGATCGATAAGCTTGCATGAAATTGAGTCACGTGACATGATTGCTTGAAAATTTGTGTCAGTGTCGTTTAGCGTTCATATTGCAATGTAAACGAGGGCAAACATATTGAAAATAAGTTCTTAAAATCGTGAAAATTTGTATGATGTTGGTTGAATTAAAAAAAAGAAAAGAAAACTATTTCATTTGATTTTTCGAAAGACCAGAGGTTAGACTCTTCGATTTGATCCGTCCAATGCGCGGGGCATCTCCCTAATCAAATTCAAAGTTTGCGACTCAAAGAATTTTCAGCCCGGACACGAGTTGTTAGGTAGCTTCTGTGACCTGTCCCAAGCCATGATAATTTTTTCTTATCACTAAGCAGTCGTAGGAGTATATTCCATCTCCCTCGTGCACTGTGTAAACCACACACAGCCACAGTATAGTCAACCTGATAGGAACAAAGTTGGTTTTCACACTACAGCATCAGTGAGCTTTCTGGTGGTCAATGTAGAGAAATCAGATCAGACTGTTGCACTTCCCCGGATTCACGAATGAGTCCACCAAATTCCACGGCCACTTCAACATAGGTTCAATCCAATATAGACAGACAACAACCCCACATCAGACAGAGATCTTTCACGAGATGGGGTGGGTTAATTTTCTTTTCGTTTTCTTCTGTTTCGGATAATCCTGGAGGACATCCGAGTGAATCACACTTTACTTCTTCTGGGAAGATGGGGGTACCCTCTGCCTCTGGGGAGAGGGAGCCAGCGAGTACAGGGCAATGCCATACGCCGAGGAAAATGCATCGAAAGGACAAGCCGCTTCAAAACAAAAACCCTCCACGAGTTGAAAAACTCAGAAAAGGGAAAAGGAGTTTTACTGAATTGAGCCAGAGATTGCCTTTTTCTTCTTCTTCTTCTTCTTCTACTACTTTGTTTTTCATTGCTTTATTTACTCTAAAGGAAAAAGTTTCCTTGAAAGAAATCCAAAGGAAAGGATGGGTTGAAAAGATGGCAGGTTTCTTTTCTGATGAATAGAAGATTGCAATCTTCTTTGACAACACGGTGCGCAGGCCAAGTACAGGGCCCTCCCAGTGAAATGGCCTCCGCTTACAAGCTTGATTTTTGAGGACATAATTATTTATTTTGTTCCTTTTTTTTTTTGGACGCCGGGCAAAGACTAATAGCATTTCGACACGAGCTTTAGTTCGTTATTGCGTTTCTACCACTCTTTACTTCTTCTGCTTCCACCACCAAAAGGGCCAAACATATGAAAATCTAAAGATGCAAGCCAGAAGTCACCTGGAAGATCTCGTAGATACAAAGGAAAAATGAGTGCTCATGTAAGTTGTACTGTGGAAACTGATCAATTCTCGAACATCTTTCTCTGTACACATCAGGTACCTCTCTCCAGATATTTCCGGATCCTCCTCAGTCGAGAAAAACGAACCCAAAAAGGGTTTTGAAATGCCAAAATACCCCCGGTTTTCCCTCCATTGACTTGCTAGGAATCCGGCTTTTAGATGAGAAAATCGTGGGTATTTTGGGTACTCAAGAACAAAATTCAAGAAACTGCCTTACCAGAAAAAAAAAAATTCAAGAAACTGATGAACAGAGAAAAAAGAAACAGAGAGAGAGAGAGAGAGAGAGGAGAACACTTGGGGTTCAATTGTGGAGAGGATCTGGGCAACTGGGCACGCTTCTCTTGCTTCCTTCAAGAACCGACGATGAGTCAGTCGGAGTCGTATCGCGTTTTCCATCGAAGTACTTGCGCCGCATCTCTTGCTTGGCCTTCTTGTGCGAGGCCACCGCTTGCGATTGGCTCGTCATCATCTTCTCCGTCACGACCAAGACGCCGCCGCCGCCGATTCTTCCAGGCGTCACATGTATGGCATCGGCTCTGCAATCGCGAAGGACACGTGCTTCTTGGAGCAGGATAAGGATCGTCAGCTGAAGCAGCACCAGAGAAGCGAGCGTCGGTCGTCTCTTGGTACGAACGGGAGGAGGCATCGCTTCGCCGCTCTCATAAAGTCAACAACCCCAAGCTGGTCGCTGGCGCTGGCGGCAGGACGACGGCTCCAAAGAAACCAAAAGGGGAAAAGATTCAAGCTTTGTGGATGTGAAGGCGCCGTTTCGACAAAACCCGGGATGGGATGCTCCTCCTCTTTCTCCTCTCTGAGCTTTCTTGGCAAAATGCAGAAGCTCAAACACACAGTCTCTCTGTCTCGCTGTGTCCAGGCTATAATGTGTCACCGATCGACAAAGAATTGACGGCTATTTGGGAAGAGAGAGAGAGAGAGAGGGGATGTCCCATGGATCACGGGGACCCACGTGATGAAAATACATGAACTAGCGGTATTATGTTAGAAAATCACAACTAAGATAATGATTTTTTTTTTTGTCATTTTCTATACCATATGTTTCATTACAATATATATTCAATAAGTACCTTAAAAGGAAGAAAGCAAAAAAAGAAAAAAACAGTTCTTGACATGACAAAACTACAGTGGTCAAAATGCATGTCATAAACTGTAAGTTTCTCGAGCAGAAGCACAAACTTTTTACAGTCGATTTTTTTCTCTTTGATTACAATATTATTTCCTTTTTGGGACTAAAAAAAAAGGTCTGTGCTCTAAAAAAGCAAACTTTGTTTTGTTGTCTTTGGCCGCATGAGATCTCCTTCAAACGTTAGATGTCGGTGATATAATCGCCAGAAAACCCTACTTACCTCTTGCCCTTAAGGCTTAACCTGTCTCTGCTTTCTTTTCTTCTCTCTTTTGCCCTCACACACACACACACATATATATTTTGTATATGTTTGTATTTATATACAATAATTATTTTCAGTAGGGTATATGCTGATCATGTACACGCGTGAAATTATCCTCAATTATTTCGAACCCGTCTCATCCATTCTCGACATTTCCGCGAGCACCTGTCACGAATAAACAATAAGACAACCTTGTAGAATTATTAGGTGCATCAACGACTTTCCTACCTAAATATTCCCGCAAAAATGTCACCCATTTATATGTGAAAAAGACGTTTTTTTTTGGATTTATTTTTTACACGAGTTGAAAATCTTTTTGCTAACGCCCGCCAATTGCATCAACTACGGCACGTATCTTAGCATTGATCCGAAGACAAAGTCGGAAGCGGCTCGAGACTAACTTTTTCTAATGGATGGAACGTAGACCTGAGCTAGTGCCCCCTTAGGTTTTGAATACCGCGTTGTGGGCAATGGCAAGACATTGGAGCTACGTAGAAACATGCCCATACAAGGAGGAAGACACGCTCGTACACTCTAGGGATTGCACGATAGGTTCCAGAGACCTGAGTCAGTGCCCCTTAGGTTTCGCATAATGCGTTGTGGGCAGCAACGAGACATTGGAGCTCTAAAAAAACATGCCGATATAATGAGGAAGACACGCTTGTGCGTTCTAAGGTTGGAAAGTTAAAGAATCGATTTCGATGGATAGGTTTCAGGTTCCACTAGAACATTAATCGACCCTAAAGCCGCTCACCCATTATTGGCACGATTGAGAAATGCATACGTAGGTGCTATTGTTATATTACATTCGTAAGGAATGGCCCTAGTCGGCTAACAACCGTCCCTTGTTATTCCAAATCAAAAGCTTAAAAATCCGGTGCAATCGAAGTTCCACTCCATTGTCGAAACCCTAGACTAGACCTCATACGTAGATTATGGTCCGAATTCCTTACTACATAGCTCCCTTTCTTGTACGCCACCAACAAAACGAGAAATTACAAATGGGACCCTTGTTTTCAAAGTGACCAAGTCTTCCCAAAAAATTTCCCGAAAAGAAGAAAAAATCAAGCCCATCCATCTTTGTCACTATTATGAGCATTTGCAATAACGTACACATCGCACGCCCCCTATGATCTGTCCCTCTTATTTATGTTCACTTAATTTTTTGTACAATGTCCCTATTCTCATTTATTATATTGAATGTCAATAAATTATTAAATAAGAGCATGCAATTAGACAAGGGTTGTGAAAGTAAGGCCCGGGAATCACGGCACGGTGCTTGACACCCTCGCTGTCGACATATGCAATTTTGCGTAACAAAGGCAATACAATTTTTTTTTTTTATTTAAAACGTTCGTTTCGTACTAAGGTTTTACCATGTTTTGATGCAATCTTGTGATTTCCCCTCGTTGAGAAGAACCAAACCGTCCTTTCAATGGCGACCAAGGGATTTTCTATGATTACCCACTCCGACCTTCGAAATGCAAAAGTGGCTTTGACCCAGCTCGTGTCTGAAATCTTTGGTTTTGACTTATGTGACTAGCTTTAGCTCATTTGGTGGACGTTGGTCGATTAAAAGATTGCAGCTGGATTCGGTCGGAGATGCCGGGGGAAGAAGTACGGAGGGGATTAATTAGCTAAGCTCGGTCTGGCATCGAATTTAATTTTTTCGATGCCAGACCGAGCTTAGGCTAATTACTCCCCTCCGTACTTTCTTCCCCCGCACTTCTCCGACCGAATCCAGCTGCAATCTTTAATCGACCAACGTCCTCCAAAATGACTAAAGATATGTCACATAAGTCAAAACCAAGATTTCAGACAGAGCTGGGTCAAAGCCACTTTTGCATTTCGAAGGTCGGAGTGGGTAATCATAGAAAATCCCTTGGTCGCCATTGAAAGGACGGTTTGGTTCTTCTCAACGAGGGGAAATCACAAGATTGCATCAAAACATGGTAAAACCTTAGTACGAAACGAACGTTTTTAAATAAAAAAAAAAAATTGTATTGCCTTTGTTACGCAAAATTGCATATGTCGACAGCGAGGGTGTCAAGCACCGTGCCGTGATTCCCGGGCCTTACTTTCACAACCCTTGTCTAATTGCATGCTCTTATTTAATAATTTATTGACATTCAATATAATAAATGAGAATAGGGACATTGTACAAAAAATTAAGTGAACATAAATAAGAGGGACAGATCATAGGGGGCGTGCGATGTGTACGTTATTGCAAATGCTCATAATAGTGACAAAGATGGATGGGGCTTGATTTTTTCTTCTTTTCGGGAAATTTTTTGGGAAGACTTGGTCACTTTGAAAACAAGGGTCCCATTTGTAATTTCTCGTTTTGTTGGTGGCGTACAAGAAAGGGAGCTATGTAGTAAGGAATTCGGACCATAATCTACGTATGAGGTCTAGTCTAGGGTTTCGACAATGGAGTGGAACTTCGATTGCACCGGATTTTTAAGCCTTTTGATTTGGAATAACAAGGGACGGTTTGTTAGCCGACTAGGGCCATTCCTTACGAATGTAATATAACAATAGCACCTACGTATGCATTTCTCAATCGTGCCAATAATGGGTGAGCGGCTTTAGGGTCGATTAATGTTCTAGTGGAACCTGAAACCTATCCATCGAAATCGATTCTTTAACTTTCCAACCTTAGAACGCACAAGCGTGTCTTCCTCATTATATCGGCATGTTTTTTTAGAGCTCCAATGTCTCGTTGCTGCCCACAACGCATTATGCGAAACCTAAGGGGCACTGACTCAGGTCTCTGGAACCTATCGTGCAATCCCTAGAGTGTACGAGCGTGTCTTCCTCCTTGTATGGGCATGTTTCTACGTAGCTCCAATGTCTTGCCATTGCCCACAACGCGGTATTCAAAACCTAAGGGGGCACTAGCTCAGGTCTACGTTCCATCCATTAGAAAAAGTTAGTCTCGAGCCGCTTCCGACTTTGTCTTCGGATCAATGCTAAGATACGTGCCGTAGTTGATGCAATTGGCGGGCGTTAGCAAAAAGGTTTTCAACTCGTGTAAAAAATAAATCCAAAAAAAAACGTCTTTTTCACATATAAATGGGTGACATTTTTGCGGGAATATTTAGGTAGGAAAGTCGTTGATGCACCTAATAATTCTACAAGGTTGTCTTATTGTTTATTCGTGACAGGTGCTCGCGGAAATGTCGAGAATGGATGAGACGGGTTTCGAAATAATTGAGGATAATTTCACGCGTGTACATGATCAGCATATACCCTACTGAAAATAATTATTATATATAATACAAACATATACAAAATATATATATGTGTGTGTGTGTGAGGGCAAAAGAGAGAAGAAAAGAAAGCAGAGACAGGTTAAGCCTTAAGGGCAAGAGGTAAGTAGGGTTTTCTGGCGATTATATCACCGACATCTAACGTTTGAAGGAGATCTCATGCGGCCAAAGACAACAAAACAAAGTTTGCTTTTTTAGAGCACAGACCTTTTTTTTTAGTCCCAAAAAGGAAATAATATTGTAATCAAAGAGAAAAAATCGACTGTAAAAAGTTTGTGCTTCTGCTCGAGAAACTTACAGTTTATGACATGCATTTTGACCACTGTAGTTTTGTCATGTCAAGAACTGTTTTTTTTCTTTTTTTTGCTTTCTTCCTGTTAAGGTACTTATTGAATATATATTGTAATGAAACATATGGTATAGAAAATGACAAAAAAAAAAATCATTATCTTAGTTGTGATTTTCTAACATAATACCGCTAGTTCATGTATTTTCATCACGTGGGTCCCCGTGATCCATGGGACATCCCCTCTCTCTCTCTCTCTCTCTTCCAAATAGCCGTCAATTCTTTGTCGATCGGTGACACATTATAGCCTGGACACAGCGAGACAGAGAGACTGTGTGTTTGAGCTTCTGCATTTTGCCAAGAAAGCTCAGAGAGGAGAAAGAGGAGGAGCATCCCATCCCGGGTTTTGTCGAAACGGCGCCTTCACATCCACAAAGCTTGAATCTTTTCCCCTTTTGGTTTCTTTGGAGCCGTCGTCCTGCCGCCAGCGCCAGCGACCAGCTTGGGGTTGTTGACTTTATGAGAGCGGCGAAGCGATGCCTCCTCCCGTTCGTACCAAGAGACGACCGACGCTCGCTTCTCTGGTGCTGCTTCAGCTGACGATCCTTATCCTGCTCCAAGAAGCACGTGTCCTTCGCGATTGCAGAGCCGATGCCATACATGTGACGCCTGGAAGAATCGGCGGCGGCGGCGTCTTGGTCGTGACGGAGAAGATGATGACGAGCCAATCGCAAGCGGTGGCCTCGCACAAGAAGGCCAAGCAAGAGATGCGGCGCAAGTACTTCGATGGAAAACGCGATACGACTCCGACTGACTCATCGTCGGTTCTTGAAGGAAGCAAGAGAAGCGTGCCCAGTTGCCCAGATCCTCTCCACAATTGAACCCCAAGTGTTCCTCCTCTCTCTCTCTCTCTCTCTCTGTTTCTTTTTTCTCTGTTCATCAGTTTCTTGAATTTTTTTTTTTCTGGTAAGGCAGTTTCTTGAATTTTGTTCTTGAGTACCCAAAATACCCACGATTTTCTCATCTAAAAGCCGGATTCCTAGCAAGTCAATGGAGGGAAAACCGGGGGTATTTTGGCATTTCAAAACCCTTTTTGGGTTCGTTTTTCTCGACTGAGGAGGATCCGGAAATATCTGGAGAGAGGTACCTGATGTGTACAGAGAAAGATGTTCGAGAATTGATCAGTTTCCACAGTACAACTTACATGAGCACTCATTTTTCCTTTGTATCTACGAGATCTTCCAGGTGACTTCTGGCTTGCATCTTTAGATTTTCATATGTTTGGCCTTTTGGTGGTGGAAGCAGAAGAAGTAAAGAGTGGTAGAAACGCAATAACGAACTAAAGCTCGTGTCGAAATGCTATTAGTCTTTGCCCGGCGTCCAAAAGAAAAAAAGGAACAAAATAAATAATTATGTCCTCAAAAATCAAGCTTGTAAGCGGAGGCCATTTCACTGGGAGGGCCCTGTACTTGGCCTGCGCACCGTGTTGTCAAAGAAGATTGCAATCTTCTATTCATCAGAAAAGAAACCTGCCATCTTTTCAACCCATCCTTTCCTTTGGATTTCTTTCAAGGAAACTTTTTCCTTTAGAGTAAATAAAGCAATGAAAAACAAAGTAGTAGAAGAAGAAGAAGAAGAAAAAGGCAATCTCTGGCTCAATTCAGTAAAACTCCTTTTCCCTTTTCTGAGTTTTTCAACTCGTGGAGGGTTTTTGTTTTGAAGCGGCTTGTCCTTTCGATGCATTTTCCTCGGCGTATGGCATTGCCCTGTACTCGCTGGCTCCCTCTCCCCAGAGGCAGAGGGTACCCCCATCTTCCCAGAAGAAGTAAAGTGTGATTCACTCGGATGTCCTCCAGGATTATCCGAAACAGAAGAAAACGAAAAGAAAATTAACCCACCCCATCTCGTGAAAGATCTCTGTCTGATGTGGGGTTGTTGTCTGTCTATATTGGATTGAACCTATGTTGAAGTGGCCGTGGAATTTGGTGGACTCATTCGTGAATCCGGGGAAGTGCAACAGTCTGATCTGATTTCTCTACATTGACCACCAGAAAGCTCACTGATGCTGTAGTGTGAAAACCAACTTTGTTCCTATCAGGTTGACTATACTGTGGCTGTGTGTGGTTTACACAGTGCACGAGGGAGATGGAATATACTCCTACGACTGCTTAGTGATAAGAAAAAATTATCATGGCTTGGGACAGGTCACAGAAGCTACCTAACAACTCGTGTCCGGGCTGAAAATTCTTTGAGTCGCAAACTTTGAATTTGATTAGGGAGATGCCCCGCGCATTGGACGGATCAAATCGAAGAGTCTAACCTCTGGTCTTTCGAAAAATCAAATGAAATAGTTTTCTTTTTTTTTTTTAATTCAACCAACATCATACAAATTTTCACGATTTTAAGAACTTATTTTCAATATGTTTGCCCTCGTTTACATTGCAATATGAACGCTAAACGACACTGACACAAATTTTCAAGCAATCATGTCACGTGACTCAATTTCATGCAAGCTTATCGATCTATATATATGTGTATGTATGTATGTATGCGTGCATGTATTTATGGTTTTATTATCATGAATTGTACTTTGCCTAATGGGTAGAGCTAGGGGAGAGCAAAAAATAGGGACCCACCCAAAACGGACTAGACCATACTCAACCGGTTGATTTTAGATGGTTCCCATCGAGGACTGGTCTGATTCTCGATTTCAATTGAGAACCATCCAACCTGACAGAAGCTTTTAATGTTTGTATACAGGTGATGGGCATTTTGTAGTGCTGGTTAGAATATATAAAGCATATAAAGCATTGAATGTGTTATGGTTGGAAGTTTATCTATCTTGTCATTGCAAATCATGATCTAATCACAATTTGTATATTCTGTTGAGACTGAAAGTTTCATCTTGTTCAACGTGGATTGTGGAAACACTCAACTTGGAACAAATTAAACATTATTTCAGGGGAAATTGGTGTGGGAACATTTCAACATTGAGAATGAAGCAGGTGGAGTTGGAAAACCAATCATAAAAAAAAAATTTAATGCCACAGTGACCTACCGAGTCGGTAGGACTGGTTCCATGAATCCATCTGGGAACCGGACCAGACCGGATTGGTGATTCGATTCTTAGATGGGTTTATGGAATGAACGGATGGTTCACGGTTCTCAATTTGCGAAACCAGTCCCTACCTGGCAGTTCTTAATCTAGGATGGAAGCCATCCATCCTTGAATCAATCACCCACAGTAGGAGCTACATAGCTCAAATATAATGCGAGAGTGAAATGCCTATTCATTACGATATAGCTATAGCTCTGCCCCACAAGTAGAGGTGTCAAGCAGGGTGAATCGGATCGAATATGGTCCGACTCATAATGACCTATTTAGCCCGTTTGACCCATTTTCATACAATACAGGTTTACCGATCCATACCAGACTCAACCCATACTCAACACATACCCAACCCATATTTTTTTAAACACTTTTAAATTTAACCAAATCATGGAATATCTATTTCTTATAATTTTTTTTAAAAAAGAATATTGCTAAAACACTTTCATGCAATACAATCTAGCGAAGCTTTTTTAATTTTTTCTAATTTGTTTTTTACTTTTTAAAGAAAAATATTTTATTTTTTTTTTTAAAAAGCATTTTTATTTTCTATTATCGTTTCCTTTTTTCTCCGTGGCCGGCGATCGGTAGCGGACAACAACATTCTACTTCATTGAAGAGTTTTATATTTTTCTCTCTTTTACGTGCAAAAAATAATTATAAAAAAATCAAAAAATATAAATTGATAAATTTTACAAGTCAAGTGAATTGTAAGTGGGTTTAAAGACAAACTCATTGACAACACACATATTATTAGGCTTAAAATTCATACCTATTAACAACCCATTTTTTTTAGAACTTGACCGACCCATGTTGATCCATTCGCAATAAAATAGGGCAAGTATAAATTTTCAATTTATAACGACACCACTGCCCACGAGGCAAGACAGCAAAATCCTGTAGCCTAATAAAAACGTGACGATCATAGCTTCGAACGATTCGGGTCCTTTTCACCTTAGCCAGGACAAGCTACACGGCGACATCGGGAATATGCGATGGGTTTGAAAGAAATATCAGGAAGAACGGGTGATCGGGACGAGTCCATCGCTCCCATATCTATCATGCACTTAGGCAGGGGAGGCTTGACCTCTATAGGCATGTCCGAACTATATATATCTCTCCTCCTGTACTTTGAACTTTCGTCTTCCCAAAGTCACTTTGACATGTGAAGACCCCTAAAACAACTTTCACCCAAAATTTTCCTGGGCTCAAAACCCCATCGTAGAGTAATTATACGAAAATGGATAATATCACGAAAAATCCCAAACCGATATGTCTGTCACAATTTACTACAAATAATATTTTTTTTTAGTCACAAAGGATCCTAAACCGAAATACTTGTGATAAATCTACCTCAAATTAATGACGCGCCAAAAAACCCCGAACTATATACTCTATGACAAGCTTAACATCCGTTAGTTTCCGTAAAATCGGGTTACCGCCACGAAAAATCCCAAACCGTGCACCCGTGACAAAACGGGAGGTAAAAAAACTTCGAACCGGTATACAATGTCAACTGTCATGTATTATCTAACTAAGCAATTTGACGGTAAAATTTAATCAAAACCGACCGAGGGTGAATTCGTCATAGCTTTATCAGTTTGAAGTTTTGATGGTCAAAAAAATTATTTATGGTAGATTTGTTACGGATGCATCAATTTAAACTTTTTCGTGGTATTAACTCTACAGGAATTCTACGCTCACCTCCGCTCACTTCGCATAGGATTCTCCGGGTGCATTCGGCTTTGCGAAGGTACAAAAAAGATGGAGCCAAAACGGAAATGTCTGGGTGCATTCTTAAACATTACTGGAGATCAGAAGCTCGAACACTGTTGGGGGGGGGGGGGGGGGGGGGGGGGGGGGGGGGGTGTCGTAGACCTTTGTCATTCGGCTAAGCAACTTGGCAAACGTAGGTACAAAAATGGATCAAGGAGGGGCCAAGACGGGGGCACCGTCGATGTCGGGTGCAAGTTTAAACATTAACTGGAGTATCAGAAAGCCGAAGCACTGTTGAGAGACTATGTGAAATGGGGCGGGGGGTGGGGTGTGGGGGAGCGGGTTGTGGATGAGATTGAAAGTTGTTCTGAGTTTTAGGGCGTCATGGACATGAGTAGAATGGCATTAAAGAAATCTGCGTTTATCTTTGGAGGGGGGGGGGGGCGCTACCCGTTTGCTTGGCAAGGTCGAAACTTCTATATTGCGTCGCCCTGTTATGACTTGGGGGGGGTGGGCGGTGGGGGCGAGGTTACCCAGGGGGGGCACGTGCGTGTCGTAGGGGCGTGATAATAGAGGAGAAAAATAGAAAAAGAAAACAATAAAAAGAAAACACGAAAGCCATTTTGCACTGTTTACGCGGATTGAGTTTTATAAGCGTTTTGTGATAGATGGTGTCTGCAGACGAGTTCTTGTCTCAGAGAAAGAGAGGAGAGAGAGGAGAGTGCAGACACGTATCTTGGCCGTGTGGCGTGTATGGACACACATGAGCATTGTTTTCCTTTCGTTTTCTTCTTTTTTAAGGAGATAAAAAAGGTATTTAAGATATAGTAGAGAGGAGACGTAGAAAGACAAAAGGGCTGCTATTAGACTGATGATCTGGTATAGTTGCGAGCTGGCTGGAGGTTTTTGTGAAGCTTGGTGGTCTTGGTATTTGTGGAATGCAATTATTGACCATACACTCCGGCCTCCGCTCCCCCCCCTTTGTGCCGACTAGTTTTGGGGGGGTGACCATCCTAAGGCACAGTAGACTCACACATCGCCGATCCACGCGCTCGGCTTACGCCAATTGGAATTATTCATACCCAGCAATTATATTAGGCGATTATTGACATGAGATCTGTCTGGCTTCGCTGGGGCCTTAGCGGCTCGCCCAGGCTTAGTATATGCCTAAGGCGTAGGAGAGCCAGGAAGCGATGGGAATTTCTGTGTGGAAGTGGGTAATGATGGACGCAAACGAGTATAGTTTAATTTGTTCGAGCTTCATTTAAACTTTATATATATATAAAATACGAAATAATACGTGCTATGAAATTTTAGGGGTGCTTATCAGGGGTGAGGCATAGGCCGGACTAGAAGGGGCTTGCGCAACCTTAGATTCCCTTGAAATCGCGATCATATTATAACCGGATATTCAAATTTTTGAAACGGCATAAAATTCTCCACTATTTTTTCCCTGTGGAAGCTCTTTTTTGTTAAACCTTGTTTGGGGAGGGTGCCTCCCCCTTTCGATCGGTTTGCGAGAGTTTCGGTCCGGCGAGGTACGCCTTTATTTTTTGCTTTTTCAATTATTTTTGAGGTAATATGTATGATTTAGGCATAAACGAATTTCAAGTAAAAGTGATTAAAAACTAGAAAAACCAAAAAAAAGTTACAGAATAATAAAATTACGCTATCCGTTGATACCAATAAATTTAACAATCTCTATTTGTTGAGCAATGAGAAATTAGCAATTCACGCACTTTTGGTCTAATTTTGGGGTCTCGTTAAAATGATCAAAAGTTTGCATTCGG
>JAGVVM010011613.1:0-13245 GCA_019149425.1 Psidium friedrichsthalianum
TTTGGTGTCCCCTTTCGTAATTCTGTGTTTTCCCGCTGGAATGATGGGAAAAAAGGATTTATATAACATGGTAGACCTTTTGACCCAGGACCTCCTTTGGCCCATAATGACCGTTCATTTTTTGGATCGAGTTAAATAGTTTGGTTCCTCTAATAAAGAAGAGTATTGACATTCGTTTGGTGCAGTGTATTTAGTATATGTGAAAGGAATATTTTGCATCTTAATGACTTCTTTTTTCTTATGTGCCAGGCTATACAGGCTCAGTCCATTAAATATTCGATTTCCATTCTGTTTATTCTTATTGGAAAGAGAAGGTATGAATTAGTTGCTTCTGAAACATTTGATTGTTATTTGTGCACTTAAAGGAAAATCTGACACCACTCAGTATTGTTCCTTGATGTCTTCTAAACTCATCTTCTGTGGTGGAGTTGTGGGGTGAACTCTTCATTTTTAATGACTGTCAGTATATACATGATACGGAGCTGCAAACCAAGTGGGCCAAATGTTGAGAATATGTGATTCGGATAAGTTTGGTTTAGGACTAACAGTAACCGTTGATTCTTTCTATGGTAAAATATTCCGAAAAGATTTTGTTTTTAACTAATATTTGTACTGATTTTTGCTGCAGTTATTTTGTATATGTTTTCATATCATCTTTAGCTTTATTTCTGTTTCTAATGGCTGGGTATGTACTGATCTGGCTCCCATAATGTTTACTTTCTTTCCTGGCTTCACGATGAAAGATGAATGTTGAATTCTTCTTATATAATATTTTGACTTGCTTCATGGTGTCTTATGTTGCAAATGATATTGCAAGCAGTAATCTGAAAATGATTTTTGCTGCTGATCAATTCCTAGAATGGTGTTGGGCTAGCATACATCTTGTTTTCGAATTAATATTTCGTTCTAGCAGAAAGGTCAACTGGGTAATTAGCTTTCGCTAGTGTGATTGTTCAACTTTTCCTGAGTGATTATGGGGCTCGTTAAACAGGGTCATAGGTTGAAATTGATTTCGCTAGTAGGTTCTTGAAATGATTTTTAATTCTGAACGATTTTTAAAATGGTGTTGGACTAGGATAAAGGTCGGCTGGTTTCCAACTCATATTTGTTTCTAATATGAAGGCCGACTTTTTTCATTCAATGGTGTATGTTTCTTTTCTAGTGGAAAGATCATCTGCTTTTATAAACCGTCCCTAAAAGGTTAAGGTTCCAAGGCAGGAGGACATACGTGGTTTTCAATCATTTTCAGTGCAGGTCAGAGTTGGTACTTATCATTGGGATATACCAGCTTAAAAAGTAGGATAATTAGTGCTTACTTAATGAAGTGGAAAGAATGATTATGTTTTTTTTGCTCTGGTATTTATCTGCGCTATTTAGTTATCTTTTTCTCAACTGGTTGGACTCTTTCACCTCTGTGGCTGTATACAATGAGGATGCTAAAGCTTTATTATCTTGCTTGGCCAGCGTGAACGGTGGCAAAAACCTATATTGCGGCGTCTCCAGGTTAGTTTCTCTTCATGAGCTTACATAGACGTACGACGAAGGATGGCTTGTTAATGACCATCTCTTTAACGTCTTCCATGACATTTATGATACCTATTGGCTTCTTATGTCATTTTTGTTTCTCTAATTTCCTCCTATGCAGCCTCCCCCGCCAGTTAATGACACCAACCCCTACAATGTCTTTAGACCCAGAGAGAAAGCCCATAGACTCCACACAAGAAGGGTAGTCAATTGCAGCACTTATGTCTTACTTTCTTCGATATCATCATTTCGATCTGCCTTCCCATAGATCTCCTAAGCTATGTGATGATCTTTTCAGATGCAACGGAGAGAAAACAATGTGCAATCATTTGAAAAGCTTCGTCAGGTCCGTATAGCTAATGCTAAAAGTTCCCCCTTTTATAACATTGTCTTTTTTAGCTGGTTGAGAAAATCATACATGCATAGATATTCTCCAGTATGGTTCTATTTGCTGTCCAGCAATCATGAGATTGGTTCCATACTTCGGATATAGAACATTTAATTAAATGGTTTTAGAAATTCGATAGACTTGAGGCATCCATCAGTAAATCATAGCTCTATTCCTTCTGGTTATGCAAAGGGGCCCAATTCTCTATGGTATAGTGGATGGTGCTTCGATACTGCCTCATTATTATTTTTTTTTTGGTAAAGAATGCTGCCTCATTATTGATTCTTGTTATTTCAAAAAATGAAAAAAAGAAAAAGAAAAGAAAAGGAAAGGAAAGAAGCTGAAGCAATGTTTGAAAGATGAAGGAATTGCATCAAAATTAAAAATCAACAAAAGACGACTTAAATGACACCTGATTTTCCCCAAACTAAATGATTTTTTTTCTTATGGAACTTCGTGTTAGATCTTGTTGAGCTCGTGTTTCATTTTGGTCTTCCTGAAGGATCCACATACAAATCGTCTACGACTTAAGGACCAGAATGGTTTGAGCCAATAGGGTGAACTAAGTGGATTTTCTTTTTCTCTGATATATGCTTGGAATTCTCACAAGTAACTTCTATATGCTTCAAGCTATGATTCGCACCTATCCTCTGGGTCTTTCTATAAGCAACATATGAATTGAGCTTATTATAATCTATCATAAGATATGAAATTACTTGTTTCTCATGATTTCATGCGAGGAATAAGAATGGAGAAGCAAATCAAAGGGTATAATTAGATGGATCTTACTTGATGTTTCTAATTCCATGAGGGCTAATTTCTAACCTAGAGAGGTATTCTACTTATTATTGACGAGAATGTCTGATATTCACTAGCATACAGCCTTTCATTTTACAGGGGTTACAACCTATCTCAGCATGAAGAATTAATTAAATCTGAACTTCAATATTTATTGATCCCTTTGTTAACCATTTCAACCTTATCTCTCTCTGAGAGTATTATGCATTTTGCCTGTCAAACATAGAAAACAGTTTTCTCCTCAGAAATTTTACACAGGATGGAAATGTGAAATTCTCTGAAAGTAAATGCAAAAATTACTGACTAATACTTCAAGCATGAGTTATGAAGAGAGATTATGTGATGAAATGATATCTGTTTTTCTAGGTAAACCATTGGATAGGGAAACATTTCTCAGAAATCTTGCCACATGAAGGATGTCATCTCTCTAATTGTGAATCTTACACGAGAAATGTATCAAGATATACGGAGAAATGTAATATCAAATGCTCTAACATGTGCTTAAAAAAACCGCATTCAAGGGATCTTTTATATAGGGTATATCAACTGCTAGAGCCAATACGTCGTATGCACTCCAGAGTAAGTAAGAAGGTGATGGCAGTCACAGCTGCGATTCAGGCAGTGCTTGGGTGAGAGGCAAGGAGTCCTGGCCTGAGTGTGCAACTTGGGACTCCTGAGGGTTTGACTTTTTCTCATCTTGTTTTGTTAGATCATGGATTCTCGTGTATACTGTATCTCTCAAGTAATATTAGACTGGCCAGGTTTACTATTCAGTGAATATAATTTCTTATTTATGTCACTCGATAGCTCAAGGAGGTTATGCGCTGAACCTGTGTAGGTGCCTGCTTATTTGTATAGTATAGGCATTTATCAATAAGCTTTTCTCTTTGTTTGAAATCAACTCCTCTCAGGTCCGACGTAATCTTGAACAAGCAAAGATAATCATGGAGGCTTTGATTAAGGCGAGTAAAACTTCCGTTGTTTCTCATTTGGTATAAAAATGTCTCAGGATTTGCCTTTTCGGGAGTCAATAATGTTCATTCTCGGTTCATTTTTACAGAGAGAAGAGAGGAAAAGAGAAGCGATGGAGACTGAAGTAAGCCTTCAGAGGCTTCAGATGAAATATAAGGTGCAGAGGCTATTATTTTATGTTGTTTTGTGGTCCAGTTGTTTTCCTATCTGTTGAAGCTAGATCCAGAACATAAGTTTCTTTGGTGCCAGTGATCTCTTTTGGGAGAGCGGCTCAAGTGAACTGAAACTTTTATCATACAAGACTTGCTTTCATCTGCATTAGTCCATCTTCAGAGACATAGCTTGTCACATTTCTTTTTGAAACTTGCTTTTCTATTCCAGATAATTGTTGCTTGGATTCTGTTTCTGGAAATTGACCAACTCCTGTTATAGCCATGAGGAGTTGGCTGCTTTGTATTGCTTTGAATTTCTGGAACGTGCTTTAGCTTTTGTCCTCAAATTCTTTTCATGGATTAATCCTGCACCTTTTTCTTTTTTAGCATGAAATGGAGCTAGTGGATGATAGCTTGGCTCTACCTGGATTTCCACCTGTGTCTTCCAAGTTTGGTTCAACTGAGGAAGAGTTTGTGGACTCCGATGAAATTGCCAACTTTTCGTCCTCGATCACGGTCTTCAGCAACACAAAGTCTACTGTATTCGAACTCCAACTTTGTTTCGGCTCCTCCAGGCAGCATCAAACAAGAGTCGAGACGACGACCCGTGCCCAATACATGGCTGCATAAGATGGTGAACTCTTGATCTCTTCTTGCATACGTCTTTTCCTATGATTATCTATTTTTGCATTTGTGTACTCTGTTCTGGTACCCATCGGAGTCTTGACCACCAGATAATCTTGCTCCTTGACAATGCAGGATCCTCTTGAGCCAATTCTGTTGTTCACAAACCTTTAGTTCCTGAGAAGTTGGCAGCAGCCAGCATTGTGCCGCCGGCCAATTTGTCGAAGAGTTTTACTACCCCAACCGTCAATAAGTTCCGTGGAAGAAATAGGCCGAGGGGGTCGAATAATATTTGATCGGTGGAACCTCTTTTGCATTCTCCAATCGACTTTGGCAACTCTTCCTATGTACCATAACTGCAACCTTTTAATTTGTAGTCAAACACTGGAATCTTGTAGTAGTATCACCACTCCAAAAGTAACTCATTCAGATGGAAAATGTATATCCAGGGTGTGGTGGATGGTTCATATTTTACTGCAATGCTCTTCGCTTTGATTCCTTTGTTCTGTTTGCAGTTGTACACAGGATTACCATCTTTTGAAAGACTCTCGGTTTAGGGGCGTTAGTTTTTATGAATATTGAAAGTAGATATAGATATGGTCAAAGCAGAACAAATGAACCCCCTAATCATCCCTTGCACTCCATCACGCTAGGGGCCCAATCTGCACAACATTGACTCTACAGTGTTAAATCCATGAAAGAAAGATGAGCCCTGTGCAGTTGTTAAACCTACAAAAAGAGCAATAGAAAAATAATAGAGTTGGAAGAAATGGTTCGATCCTCTTATATTTATTTCTAGAATCGAGAGATTTGTGAATCAGGATCTTAATGCATATAGATACAAATGGTTTAATGGGAGCAAGAATTTTCAGGAACGTTTGAAGCATTTCGTTTCTAAGTAGAAGAGCCGTTTTCAAGTAGTCTTCGATTGATTATGTATTCATCAATATTCGATTAATTGGTCTGAAGTTATCCACAAAAAAGGTTTGTCGAACTCACTTCGTTTCGTTTTGTCTAAGTTAAGAGTTGTTTTGGATCCGACCACGCCCGTGGTCGGATCCAACTCAATACTAGAGCCGTCAATATGGGTCAAAGACCCATATTTGACCCATATTTTATATAAAATAGGTCTTATATAGGTCATTAACATTTAAAAGGACTCACTAAAAATGGGTCCAAAAGGTTGAAGTGAAATTAAATGAGTCAAAATTGGGCCACGCATGAACCCATTTTCGACCCATAACTCTCACAAATTACAAATGGACCTAGGGCCTTTCCATTTGTTTCATGGAAAATGTGATACTTTCGAAAATCATTTTTCAGGAAGTCATTTTTCAAGAAAATAATAATATTTTCCGATGTTTGTGATTAATACTAAAAAAAGAACCGAATCAATTCCATAACAAACGACGAAAATTATTTTCAGTTCATTTTTTAGTATTAATCAAACTCGGAAAATATTATTATTTTTCTTGAAAAATGACTTCCTGAAAAATGATTTTCCGAAAGTATCACATTTTCATGAAACAAATGGAAAGGCCTAGGTCCATTTGTAATTTGTGAGAGTTATGGGTCGAAATGGGTTTCATGCGTGGCCCAATTTTGACTCATTTAATTTCACTTCAACCTTTTGGACCCATTTTTAGTGAGTCCTTTAAATGTTAATGACCTATATAAGACCTATTTTATATAAAATATGGGTCAAATATGGGTCTTTGACCCATATTGACGGCTCTAGTATTGAGTTGGATCCGACCACGGGCGTGGTCGGATCCAAAACAACTCTAACTTAGACAAAACGAAACGAAGTGAGTTCGACAACCTTTTTTGTGGATAACTTCAGACTTTAATTCGCGAATATGATGAATACATAATCAATCGAAGACTACTTGAAACGGCCTCTTCTACTTAAAAACGAAATGCTCTAAACGTTCCTGAAAATTCTTGCTCCCCATTAAACCATTTGTATCTATATGCATTAAGATCCTGATTCACAAATCTCTCGATTCTAGAAATAAATATAAGAGGATCGAACCATTTCTTCCAACTCTATTATTTTTTCTATTGCTCTTTTTGTAGGTTTAACAACTGCACAGGGCTCATCTTTCTTTTCATGGATTTAACACTGTAGAGTCAATGTTGTGCAGATTGGGCCCCTAGCGTGATGGAGTGCAAGGGATGATTAGGGGGTTCATTTGTTCTGCTTTGACCATATCTATATCTACTTTCAATATCATAAAAACTAACGCCCCTAAACCGAGAGTCTTTTCAAAGATGGTAATCCTGTGTACAACTGCAAACAGAACAAAGGAATCAAAGCGAAGAGCATTGCAGTAAAATATGAACCATCCCACCACACCCTGGATATACATTTTCCATCTGAATGAGTTACTTTTGGAGTGGTGATACTACTACAAGATTCCAGTGTTTGACTACAAATTAAAAGGTTGCAGTTATGGTACATAGGAAGAGTTTGCCAAAGTCGATTGGAGAATGCAAAAGAGGGTTCCACCGATCAAATATTATTCGACCCCCTCGGCCTATTCTTCCACGGAACTTATTGACGGTTGGGGTAGTAAACTCTTCGACAAATTGGCCGGCGGCACAATGCTGGCTGCTGCCAACTTCTCAGGAACTAAAGGTTTTGTGAACAACAGAATTGGCTCAAGAGGATCCTGCATTGTCAAGGAGCAAGATTATCTGGTGGTCAAGACTCCGATGGGTACCAGAACAGAGTACACAAATGCAAAAATAGATAATCATAGGAAAAGACGTATGCAAGAAGAGATCAAGAGTTCACCATCTTATGCAGCCATGTATTGGGCACGGGTCGTCGTCTCGACTCTTGTTTGATGCTGCCTGGAGGAGCCGAAACAAAGTTGGAGTTCGAATACAGTAGACTTTTGTGTGCTGAAGACCGTGATCGAGGACGAAAGTTGGCAATTTCATCGGAGTCCACAAACTCTTCCTCAGTTGAACCAAACTTGGAAGACACAGGTGGAAATCCAGGTAGAGCCAAGCTATCATCCACTAGCTCCATTTCATGCTAAAAAAGAAAAAGGTGCAGGATTAATCCATGAAAAGAATTTGAGGACAAAAGCTAAAGCACGTTCCAGAAATTCAAAGCAATACAAAGCAGCCAACTCCTCATGGCTATAACAGGAGTTGGTCAATTTCCAGAAACAGAATCCAAGCAACAATTATCTGGAATAGAAAAGCAAGTTTCAAAAAGAAATGTGACAAGCTATGTCTCTGAAGATGGACTAATGCAGATGAAAGCAAGTCTTGTATGATAAAAGTTTCAGTTCACTTGAGCCGCTCTCCCCAAAAGAGATCACTGGCACCAAAGAAACTTATGTTCTGGATCTAGCTTCAACAGATAGGAAAACAACTGGACCACAAACAACATAAAATAATAGCCTCTGCACCTTATATTTCATCTGAAGCCTCTGAAGGCTTACTTCAGTCTCCATCGCTTCTCTTTTCCTCTCTTCTCTCTGTAAAAATGAACCGAGAATGAACATTATTGACTCCCGAAAAGGCAAATCCTGAGACATTTTTATACCAAATGAGAAACAACGGAAGTTTTACTCGCCTTAATCAAAGCCTCCATGATTATCTTTGCTTGTTCAAGATTACGTCGGACCTGAGAGGAGTTGATTTCAAACAAAGAGAAAAAGCTTATTGATAAATGCCTATACTTATACAAATAAGCAGGCACCTACACAGGTTCAGCGCATAACCTCCTTGAGCTATCGAGTGACATAAATAAGAAATTATATTCACTGAATAGTAAACCTGGCCAGTCTAATATTACTTGAGAGATACAGTATACACGAGAATCCATGATCTAACAAAACAAGATGAGAAAAAGTCAACCCTCAGGAGTCCCAAGTTGCACACTCAGGCCAGGACTCCTTGCCTCTCACCCAAGCACTGCCTGAATCGCAGCTGTGACTGCCATCACCTTCTTACTTACTCTGGAGTGCATACGACGTATTGGCTCTAGCAGTTGATATACCCTATATAAAAGATCCCTTGAATGCGGTTTTTTTAAGCACATGTTAGAGCATTTGATATTACATTTCTCCGTATCTTGATACATTTCTCGTGTAAGATTCACAATTAGAGAGATGACATCCTTCATGTGGCAAGATTTCTGAGAAATGTTTCCCTATCCAATGGTTTTACCTAGAAAAACAGATATCATTTCATCACATAATCTCTCTTCATAACTCATGCTTTGAAGTATTAGTCAGTAATTTTTGCATTTACTTTCAGAGAATTTCACATTTCCATCCTGTGTAAAATTTCTGAGGAGAAAACTGTTTTCTATGTTTGACAGGCAAAATGCATAAATACTCTCAGAGAGAGATAAGGTTGAAATGGTTAACAAAGGGGATCAATAAATATTGAAGTTCAGATTTAATTAATTCTTCATGCTGAGATAGGTTGTAACCCCTGTAAAATGAAAGGCTGTATGCTAGTGAATATCAGACATTCTCGTCAATAATAAGTAGAATACCTCTCTAGGTTAGAAATTAGCCCTCATGGAATTAGAAACATCAAGTAAGATCCATCTAATTATACCCTTTGATTTGCTTCTCCATTCTTATTCCTCGCATGAAATCATGAGAAACAAGTAATTTCATATCTTATGATAGATTATAATAAGCTCAATTCATATGTTGCTTATAGAAAGACCCAGAGGATAGGTGCGAATCATAGCTTGAAGCATATAGAAGTTACTTGTGAGAATTCCAAGCATATATCAGAGAAAAAGAAAATCCACTTAGTTCACCCTATTGGCTCAAACCATTCTGGTCCTTAAGTCGTAGACGATTTGTATGTGGATCCTTCAGGAAGACCAAAATGAAACACGAGCTCAACAAGATCTAACACGAAGTTTCCATAAGAAAAAAAATCATTTAGTTTGGGGAAAATCAGGTGTCATTTAAGTCGTCTTTTGTTGATTTTTAATTTTGATGCAATTCCTTCATCTTTCAAACATTGCTTCAGCTTCTTTCCTTTCCTTTTCTTTTCTTTTTCTTTTTTTCATTTTTTGAAATAACAAGAATCAATAATGAGGCAGCATTCTTTACCAAAAAAAAAAAATAATGAGGCAGTATCGAAGCACCATCCACTATACCATAGAGAATTGGGCCCCTTTGCATAACCAGAAGGAATAGAGCTATGATTTACTGATGGATGCCTCAAGTCTATCGAATTTCTAAAACCATTTAATTAAATGTTCTATATCCGAAGTATGGAACCAATCTCATGATTGCTGGACAGCAAATAGAACCATACTGGAGAATATCTATGCATGTATGATTTTCTCAACCAGCTAAAAAAGACAATGTTATAAAAGGGGGAACTTTTAGCATTAGCTATACGGACCTGACGAAGCTTTTCAAATGATTGCACATTGTTTTCTCTCCGTTGCATCTGAAAAGATCATCACATAGCTTAGGAGATCTATGGGAAGGCAGATCGAAATGATGATATCGAAGAAAGTAAGACATAAGTGCTGCAATTGACTACCCTTCTTGTGTGGAGTCTATGGGCTTTCTCTCTGGGTCTAAAGACATTGTAGGGGTTGGTGTCATTAACTGGCGGGGGAGGCTGCATAGGAGGAAATTAGAGAAACAAAAATGACATAAGAAGCCAATAGGTATCATAAATGTCATGGAAGACGTTAAAGAGATGGTCATTAACAAGCCATCCTTCGTCGTACGTCTATGTAAGCTCATGAAGAGAAACTAACCTGGAGACGCCGCAATATAGGTTTTTGCCACCGTTCACGCTGGCCAAGCAAGATAATAAAGCTTTAGCATCCTCATTGTATACAGCCACAGAGGTGAAAGAGTCCAACCAGTTGAGAAAAAGATAACTAAATAGCGCAGATAAATACCAGAGCAAAAAAACATAATCATTCTTTCCACTTCATTAAGTAAGCACTAATTATCCTACTTTTTAAGCTGGTATATCCCAATGATAAGTACCAACTCTGACCTGCACTGAAAATGATTGAAAACCACGTATGTCCTCCTGCCTTGGAACCTTAACCTTTTAGGGACGGTTTATAAAAGCAGATGATCTTTCCACTAGAAAAGAAACATACACCATTGAATGAAAAAAGTCGGCCTTCATATTAGAAACAAATATGAGTTGGAAACCAGCCGACCTTTATCCTAGTCCAACACCATTTTAAAAATCGTTCAGAATTAAAAATCATTTCAAGAACCTACTAGCGAAATCAATTTCAACCTATGACCCTGTTTAACGAGCCCCATAATCACTCAGGAAAAGTTGAACAATCACACTAGCGAAAGCTAATTACCCAGTTGACCTTTCTGCTAGAACGAAATATTAATTCGAAAACAAGATGTATGCTAGCCCAACACCATTCTAGGAATTGATCAGCAGCAAAAATCATTTTCAGATTACTGCTTGCAATATCATTTGCAACATAAGACACCATGAAGCAAGTCAAAATATTATATAAGAAGAATTCAACATTCATCTTTCATCGTGAAGCCAGGGAAAGAAAGTAAACATTATGGGAGCCAGATCAGTACATACCCAGCCATTAGAAACAGAAATAAAGCTAAAGATGATATGAAAACATATACAAAATAACTGCAGCAAAAATCAGTACAAATATTAGTTAAAAACAAAATCTTTTCGGAATATTTTACCATAGAAAGAATCAACGGTTACTGTTAGTCCTAAACCAAACTTATCCGAATCACATATTCTCAACATTTGGCCCACTTGGTTTGCAGCTCCGTATCATGTATATTACTGACAGTCATTAAAAATGAAGAGTTCACCCCACAACTCCACCACAGAAGATGAGTTTAGAAGACATCAAGGAACAATACTGAGTGGTGTCAGATTTTCCTTTAAGTGCACAAATAACAATCAAATGTTTTCAGAAGCAACTAATTCATACCTTCTCTTTCCAATAAGAATAAACAGAATGGAAAATCGAATATTTAATGGACTGAGCCTGTATAGCCTGGCACATAAGAAAAAAGAAGTCATTAAGATGCAAAATATTCCTTTCACATATACTAAATACACTGCACCAAACGAATGTCAATACTCTTCTTTATTAGAGGAACCAAACTATTTAACTCGATCCAAAAAATGAACGGTCATTATGGGCCAAAGGAGGTCCTGGGTCAAAAGGTCTACCATGTTATATAAATCCTTTTTTCCCATCATTCCAGCGGAAAACACAGAATTACGAAAGGGGACACCAAAGGATTCACTTACATGCTTAAGAAAACACTACCAATGACAGGGCGAGCTTTCTAGCAAATCAGTATTAGCTTAATTTCAAACCAAAAGCTGCAGTATGCTCCCACTTTGATAATATGGACGAGCTTTCTCTCGTAGTTGAACAAATAGCTTAATCTAGCAAGTTTCTATGCCTTGTCAATGCCTTGTTTTATTGGTATCTGAGACTGCCGAGAGCACCCAGATATTCACCGAAAATTACAGTTGCATGCACTCTCTAAGGAGGGAACGTTTTAAAAGCACCCAGTCCCTGCTATCTGTTCGACTGTTATTGGCATACAGATGAAATTCAAGCATCTAGCAGCAGGTCCAGGAATTGAGCTCCTTTGCAACCATTAAGAGTCATTATCCTCCTCATTACAACCAATGATATGCAAGAGTCTTCGCAATGTGAAAAGTTTCTTCCTTTATCACCTGGATCAATAGCTCCAATTTTGCAGATTCAAAATAGGATCCCATCATCATGTCCTTACCCTACTAAGATGGAAAACTTAAACATATTCTTGTGACTAAGGCTTTGAATAGCACCTCAAGCTTAGCAACTTGCCCATTAGTCACTCATCATGTATCTTATAATATTTAATTGAACTGGTGTCAACAAGTAATTATCTAGGATAGCCAAGTACCAAACAATTGCAGGTATATTATTTCTAAGGAAATCTTCAATTGTGGTGAAAGCAGAAAATTGAAATATGACAGACAATATGTTGGACATTTCCAGGAGTGAAACTTGATGCTGACAGCAGAATTTATTGGATCAACCACAGTAAGTAAATTATCTGATAAAGCATCTCTAACAAATACTACCATAATACCATTGCATAAAGTGATTAAGAGTAGTATTTGAAAATTCAGGAGGTATTGCGACAATAAATTAGTGGATAGTAACAATCATGTTGAAAGTTTAAGTTGAAGGACATGCCATACAATCCAATGCGCAGAGAAAGTGAAAACTAGCTCTACATCATCAACTGGAATTATTGTACGCTTTTACCTCATTAGCAGCATCAAATTGCAAGAGCACGGGAATTGGTGAACCTAATGTAGTTGTTAAAATTCCAGCTCTTTCCCCTAGCCTTATGATCCAATACCTCAAAGCGGAAGAGAAGACTTTCAAACCTCAATAGACATGAAACAATAATCACAATCACAAAAAATGGAAGTGCATGGATATTAACGAACCCAATGGATAGATTGTCCGTGCATAATTAGCATTAATGTTGATTATATCACTTCCCTTACGGAAAATAGCGTCCACCAATCAATCCAAGCTGTCATAATTTGTTGCCACTACTACTCTAGAAAAATGGTCAGTATGTTTCCACAATTTCTTCATTCATTTTCTAGTAAAGCTGCAACCTTTTTTATCCAGTTGTTCCCCCTTTGCAGCAAATGTAATCAAGGGTGCGCACAATCACAACCCCATGAATCTTTGTCAAAAGCCTCCAATCTTCAGCTACAAAGGTGGAAGGAGATGCC
>JAGVVM010011614.1:0-12923 GCA_019149425.1 Psidium friedrichsthalianum
CGATGGCGGAGTTATGGGTTAAACATCTTGTGACAAATGGAACTTCTTCCTTTTCTAGTTGAGCTCTCCATTGTCGCTGCAATATGTCTACATTTTCATTTGATTGCGTGTGATGAGTAAACCAGATCAGTGCAAGTTTCTTCATCACTTCATCTCATTGAGTCCCATGTCCCGTTAATGAAGTTAAATCAGTCTCGAAATTTTGACCTCTTGCTTCCTTGTAAGGCTTTTGGAGGGGTGGAAGGTGGATTTGTTTCTAGTATACCTAGGTTCTGTAAGAAGTCTCTGTGTTTAAGTGGTACGTGTACTTGTGGGTTAGTGCTTCTGGTGCTAATGTTCTTCAAACAAGTGAAATTCATACGAAAGATCAAGCGGTCTGAGGCTGATCTTGCATTAAATAGAAGTTAATGGCAATAACTTTACTATGTAATAAGTAAGTTAAGTCATAAATCCTTATTAGCCTGTTGGGTATGTGCTTTGAGAGAGAGATCCTAGTTTTTTGCTCTACTCTTTCCTAACATTATCTGATCCCTTCATGTCCTATTTACCCCAGTTACTTCAAAGAGGATGCATACCTTGGAGTGGATGGATAGCATTTGAAACAATAGTGGAGAATATTTGGGTCGAGTTGGGTACTCAGATTATCAGCACAGGTCGATTACATATTTGGGTTATTTGCTGTGCTTCTTACATGAAAATAATAGTGAAGTTTGAGGGACGGTTTGCTGACTTGGGAACATGGCTGCAAGTGTATGAAACTACATCAAGTATCTTCTCCTTCGCCCTGCGTGAGATTTTCCGAAAAGCATTTGATGATGGGTGAACATGAATGCCGTTGACAGAGATTCCCAATGCGGGACGTCTTGGGTAAAACACCAATCAACCTTGTTACAATCAGGCCACATGGTGTAAAATTCGATTGTCTTTTCCACTGCATCAATTGAATTACTTCCCGATAAATAGGGTTGGCTCTCAACGGAGGTACATTCCTTGCCATTTTTATCTGTTTCAATTACTGACTCGCAATGTTATTTTCTAGCTACTCTTAACACTCAATACACTCAAACTCAAGTTTAATACCTCACCACACTTAGTGTTTCAGCTTTCTGCAGATGAGCAGAAAAAACTATTCTGTTTCTCACAATTTGCAGAAAGAGCAAGAGAAGAACAGAAGAAGAAAATAATTTTATTCACAGCAAGCTAATTAATTCGAGAAGAGTAATAACCCTTTAAAAATAGCTAAAACTGAATGTACTAACTTAGCAACTAATAAAGACCCACTACACCACTAATCAGCAACAAAATAGGAACAGAACACACTCCTATTTTCTTGTTGACTGAGTAAAAGAAAAACATCCAGCTAACGACTAGAATTTAAACAAAAGAAACAACTTTGGAATGATTCTTAAGACATAACCAACATACTCCTCTTTAGCTTAAGGAGAAGAACACATTCCAACCTTCTTCTTCAGTAACTCAAGCCTACTTACTT
This sequence comes from Psidium friedrichsthalianum, assembly GCA_019149425.1. Lineage (NCBI taxonomy): Eukaryota > Viridiplantae > Streptophyta > Magnoliopsida > Myrtales > Myrtaceae > Psidium > Psidium friedrichsthalianum. Next base: position 1,493 of record JAGVVM010011614.1, read on the forward strand.
GCAGTGGCTTAATAACACATCAGCCACTTGATCTTCTGTTTTGCAATAGAGTAGCTTCACTTCACCTTCTTGTTGCACTTCCTTCAGATAGTAAAATTTGATCTTGAAATGCTTGGTTCTCCCATGAAAGACAGGGTTCTGAGATATGGCTATGCAGCTTGGTTATCCATAAGTATCTCAGTTGGTTCTTCAACTTTCATCTCCAGATCCTGCATCAGCTTTCTCAGCCGTATTGCATGATTGGCTGTTGCTCTAGCTACTAGAAACTCAGCTTCTGCAGTGGACTGAGCAACTACTTCTTTGTTTCTTTGAGCTCTAGGTGAAACATCCAGATCCCAAAATAAAGCAAAACCAGTTGTACTCCTCATCTTCGACTAAGCCACCCAATCACTGTCAGCAGCGCCTTGCAACCTGCAATTGTTCACTTTAGTGAACTTGACACCAAACGACTAAGTGTTTTTCAGGCATCTAATCACTCTTTTTGCAGCTACCAAGTGCTCTTCACCAGCATAACTTAGGAATCTTGAAAGCACACCTATTGCATACAAGATATCTGGTCTTGTTGCAGTTAGATACATCAAGCAACCAACTAAACTCCTGTATAATCCTTCATCAGCCGGCTCAGCTCCTTCAGTCTTTTGCAGCTTCTCCTTTAGATTCATAGGAGTGCTTACACTTCTGCATTCCTCCATCTCAAACCTCTTTAAGATCTCTCTTAGGTATTTCCTTTGACAGATGAATACCTCACCTTTCCTCTGTTGCACCTCCATTCCCAGAAAGAAGGACATTAGTCCAAGATCAGTCATTTCAAACGCTTCATCAGTCCTCTCTTCAGTTCTGCAATCTGTTCCTCACAGTCACCGGTAACCAAAAGATCATCAACATAAAGAGAGACAATCGTTACACCTTTCACACCCTTCTTCACATATAAGGTCACTTCACTCAAGCTTCTTTTAAACCCAAGTTCATGCAGATGCTTATCAATTCTACTATACCAGGCTCTTGGAGCCTGCTTCAAGCCATACAAGGCTTTCCTTAACTTATACACATGATCTTCCTTGCCTCTCACTACAAAGCCATCAGGTTGCTCAACATAGATCTCCTCCACTACTCTCCATTGTCGCGACCTAAAAAATTAGGGAATTCTCAGGCTAATGGATTATTAGATTCATCAAATGGCTAATCTAATACGGACTCTCCCAAGCCCTACCAATTCGCAACTTTGGTTTTATATTAATGTTCAAATAGTTTGGAGTCGCCACTAATCATTCTTGGTAGGTTGACTAGAACCTAAGTAAGATATCGGGAGATAATACCTTACTTCTACGAACCAGAGATTAAAGATTCGGGGACTTGATTACACTGTTAATTAAACTAATGCCCTTTCGGTACCTTGAATTCATGGAATATCCTAAGTCGGCAACTCAGGTTTGGTTTTACTTTTAAGATCCAGTGAGGTATTTTTTTGTGTTTTTCACTTTTTTGGTGGAATGTATGAAAGATATGAATGCAATGACATGAATCAATAATAAAGATGCAAATGCAAGACTTGTGGAATTAAGCAATCTTACCCTAGATGCAAAGTTAACTAATTAATTAAGACATGCAAGAATGACAAGACATGGAAGGTAAAGTGCGACATGGACGTGCAAATATATGATAATGATAAATATGAGATAGCTTCATGTATGAACATGCGACATGCAAAGATCAATGACATGGGATAACGCGGCATAGCATAATGGCAATCAAATCATGGCATGACAAACAATGACGTGCAAAGTATGCGTCATGAACAAGCATGAAATATGCAACAAGAGATGTGACCATTTATGTGAAAAAAAAAAATATTAATGCATGCACATATGCATCATTCGAAAAACGGGAGGAATAATGGGTGATACTCGAACAATTGTGTCACAGTGGTACATATAAGACATATAAGTATGCTTATGCAAACATGGATATGCAAACATGAAATGCGAGATATATGCAGGATATGGATATGTATGAAATGTGAAAAATATGGATGTGCATGAGATGATGAGCAGAATTTTTGATATTTTTTTTAGAATTTTTCGAATTCTTTTAGGATAAGCATGGATAGTTTCTTATCTTGATTTTTTATTCCAAATTTCCAATGAGATAAGCTTTCTAAGAAACTCATCTTTTCTAAAATTCAATTAGATAGGGTTTCTAAGAAACCATATCTTACTAAAATTTCAAATTTTTTTATGGAATTTCAAACGAGATAAGGCAATAATCCAAAGCAACATGTAAAACAAACAACGGATATCCAAATAACATGATAATGACAAAGCAATCCATGGATAATCCTCTTGAATTTTTCAAAAAGAAAACTTAAACCCAAAAAATTGATTTGAGAAGTTAGCGGATCGGATCTAAATAGTTATGATCGAATTGACTAATTTCCCTGTTATTAATCCGAAAAAATCATATCCGAATAGTTACGGATAGGACAGATCGGTTTGGGTTTAGGTTTTTTGATTCAAAAAATTGTGCCGAGTTCGGCCATGAAAGTCAAGCACCAAAAAAATCAATTTTTTAATCCATCAAAAACTTCAACTTTTTACAGTCAAAAGGTTTATTTTTTTTCCTTGATTTTAATTGCAAGTTGACGTACATCATCAAGACATATGAACATATACGCATATTGCCAATCAAATAAGCATGAATTGGCAACCAAAAGTTAGAAGAAATTACCTTGTATTGCTCCAAAATCTGCACACGCGCAGGCTGGATATTCCTCCAAAAACAGCAGCGTTTTTTCCTTGATAAGCAGTAGAGAATTGGACTAAAAGGCAACGAGTATTAGGCACCAAATCAGCAGAAAAACAGCATTAAACAGAGGCAAAACGAGCACTGAATCGCAGCTAGAATCAACCCAAACAGTGAGCAAATCGTCCTCATCACAGTACCGAACAGCTATGAACACTCCTTGAACAGAAGCTTCGATGATTCTAGATTTCCTCAGCAGCAACTAAAGGAAAAAAAAACGAGCAAACAGACAAAAATTCTGTCAGTCGGTGCAGCAACTTGGACGGTGCAGCAGCTGGGTCTTCGGTGCAGGCAGCTTGGACGGTGCAGCAGTTTGGAGAATGCAGCAAACTTGGACTCAGTCAACCAGAGCAGAGGACAGCCACTAGATTCTGTTTCCGTCGATGGACTCTCTCTTTTTGCTCTGAAAAATCTCACGTGCTCTCTCACGATTCTTCTTGTCAATATGCTCTCAAATCTGAACGTCCCCCTCCTTTCACGTGAATTTTTCTGAATTTTCTGAGCTCTCTAAACCCTAAAGCTAAACTCATTATTTATAGACAAGAAGAGTTCTCTAATCCTAGTCAAGGTAGGATTCATTGATGACCGTTAGATTGGAAACTCTAGATGAGTATTTGATATCGATCGTTAGATAAAAAAAAATCTGCTCTTTGCGGAGTCCTAATGGATTAAAACTCCTCAAGAATTCGGCCCAGAGAGGAGTCTATAGGGCTAGCCGAAAATCACTCTCGTGGGCTTATTCGCGCGATCTTGGGCTACGATCTGGTCTTAATTAATGAGTCCAAAATTTTTTGGAAAATTTGGCACTTTCCCCACTTACATTGCGAAAAATTTACGATGGCCTCTGCCCCAGATTTGCTCGCATTTCCGATCCAAACCAATAATAATGCAATGCAACAAAAATTAGATATGCTATGCATGAAGGATTATTTTTTTGCGAGAACCAATTCTCATTTTTGTGTAAATAAAAAAAGAAAAACTAAAATTTAGGTGTCAACATCATTCAGGAAAGCTGACTTCCTATCCAGTTGAAATACTTGCCATCCCTTTTGTGCAGCAATTGCCAGCAACATCCTTATGGTATCCAACCTTGCCACTCGAGCAAATGTCTCAGAGTAGTCTACTCCTATACCTGTGCATAGCCTTTGACAACAAGTCTTACTTTGTGCTTATGCACTGAGCCATCATGATTCAACTTTGTCCTGAATAACCACTTCATTTTAATCACCTTTTGCTTTTAGGCCTCTCACCCAGATTTCATGTCTGGTTTTTCTCAATTATTCTTATTTCTTCTTCATTGCAGCACACCATTTCACATCTTCACTTACTTCCTCATAACTAGCTGATTCAAGTATAACTGTATTGCATCTCTCAAAAATTTCAACAAGAGACCTTGTGCCCCTCGCAGGAGCATGATCAACTAGATCCTCGACTCCACTTCATTTGGTTCAACCTGCAATGACACATCATCTTGATATACTGCATTCTTTTCATCCTTGCTTCCTTCCACAGACCAGTCCCACTTCTTATCTTCCATAAAGCTCACATCTCTACATACCATAACCTTGTTGCTAGCAGGATGATAAACTCTATAAGCCTTAGATTGAAAGCTATACCCACAAAGATACATTCTTCTCCTCTTTGATCATGCTTATCTCTCTTAATAGAAGGAATCAATGAATAGCTGATGCAACCAAAACTTTCAGGTTACTCATCTTAGGCTTGTATCCATGCCATGCTTCAAATGGTGTCCGCTTGTTGAGAGCTTTAGTAGGTAGTCTGTTCAGAAGAAAGATTGCAGTGTTGGCAGCCTCAGCCCAGAACTTCTTAGGGAGTTCTTTCTCGTGTAGCATGCATCTGGCCATTTCCATGATACTTCTATTCTTTCTTTCACTCACTCCATTTGTTGTGGAGTGTATAGTACAGTGAGCTGGTGCTTGAACCCTGCATCATCACATATAGCCTTGAATCTGCCTGAGGTGTATTCTCCTATATTGTCTGACCTAATAGCCTTGATATTACAGCCACTCTCCTTCTCTACTTCTCTTTTGAAGCTCAAAAAAAGATCTCATCAACTTCAGCTTTGGTCTTCATGAAGTACACCCAGCACATTCTAGTGTGATCATCTATGAAAGTGATGAAATTTTTGCTGCCATTCAGTGATTCCTCTGGCATTGGACCACACAAATCAGTGTGAATTAGTTGTAGCTTCTCACTAGCCTCCAATTTGACCTTTTGAAAGGAATCCTCACTTGCTTGCCTTGCAAAACATGCTCTACAGCCGGTTACTTCCTTCTGCAACATAGGTAGCCCCACTGCCATTTCATTTGCTGCAAGTATTGCAGCCCCTTGCTATGGAAATGACCCAGTCTTCTATGCCATAACTCCTCCTCATCTTGTATACTCTTCATGGCTTCATGATTCTCATCAACTGGATCAAATGTAAAACACTTGTTCCTCATAGGAATCCTAAATAGGATATGACCATTCTCATCTCCTATGGCACATTCACTCTTTGCAAACACAACCTTCACCCTTCTCTACTAATTGACCAAACTCAGCAAGTTCTGATCTATCTTTGGCACAAACATAACCTCTGTGATAAGCTTAGCACCACCAGAACCTTCAAGCACTACATCACCTTTGCCTTCTACTTCTATGCGTTCTCCATTGCCAATCCTGACTTTAGACTTCATAGATTGTCTAGATTGCTGAATAGCCCTTCATCACCTGTTATATGGTTGGTGCAACCACTGTCCACGAGCCATCCATATCTAGATGCATTTGAAATGAAGCAGGAGGCAGTGAACAGGTGCTCCACTTCACTGGCTACTGCAATTTGACTTTCAGGTTGCTGTTGTTGATGCTTCTCCGTGCAAATGGCCTCGACATGACCCATCTTGTGACACCTCCTGCACTTCACGTTTGATCTTCTCCAACACTTGAAATGAGGGTGGTTTTTCTTCCCATAATGCTTACATGGAACTGCATTCCACTTCTTGTCATGTCCATCACTGCTTGATCCTCCCTGGCCATGACTATGACTAGCCTCACGATGTCTTCTATTCTAATTCCATCCTCTTTCCTTTTCTGCAATATTCAGTTTCAGCTTGGCTTGTAGGGCACTTTCAATAGGCTCATTCTTCCTCATAAGCCTCCTTTGCTCATGAGCTGTAGAGCACCTTAGGACTTTAGTAAGTTTGATGTCTGAAACATCCTTAGTGTTCTCAAGGGAAGCAATGGTTTGCTTCAAACCTTTCAGGCACTGCAACCAAAATCTTTTGAACTAGCCTTTTATCATCTATATTAGTCCCTAGCGCCCTTATCTTATTGGCTATATCAACTAGACTATCAACAAACTCTTTCACAGACTCACTCTCCTTCATCTGCTGCCTTTCAAACTCCCTTAACAATTCAGAACCTTCATCCCTTTCACTCTCTCATCCCCTTCATACTCTTCCTTCAAATAAGTCTATATATCATGTGCTGAATTCTTTTTCATGATTCTAGTAGATATGGTTGAGGAGACGGCAGAAAACAAGCAAGATTTTGCCTTTGCTTTTCAGGTCACCCTCTCTTTATGGTACATGATTTGATTGATAGTTGAGTTGTTGGGTAGATCAACAATCTTGTAATCCTCTTCCACAGCTTCCCATAGGTCTGCACCCTCCATTAACTTGCATCTTCATTGTCCATGCCTGGTAGTTGTCTCCATTGAAGATTGGAAGCTCCAGCCGTACACCAGTTTGTTCCATCTTTCCTTCTCTTCTTCAAATTAGCACTCTCTCACAAGTCCCTTAAGATCAACGGGGCTCTGATACCAGTGTTGCTTCTGAATCTTTCAAAGGAAATCAGAAGTTGCTTCTGAATCTGAATCCTTCAGAAGGAAGTCAGAAGTTGCTTCTGCTGAATCTTTCAGAAGCAGAAAATGCTAATACACTCAAACTTTTGTTTTCACGGAGAGAAAGAGAGGATGAAGAAATCAGAAAACTTCATCCATAATCAAAATCTGTCAAGTACAAGCTTAAAAAGGAACCTGACTCAAACGTGCAAAACAAATATTTCCACTTCCTAGAAAATAGCTAACAGAGAAACTGACTTGCTCCACCTCCTGAAAAATAGCTAAAAACTAACCATCTAACAAACAATTTGAATGAATAACAGAATGACAAAATATTAGCAGCTGAACTGATACATAACTTCAACCCAAGAGTTTCCTGTATGCGGTTCTGGGAATTATATCTTCTCTTGGCAGTTGAGTCTTTATATACGTCCCTCATCAGCATCCATGTATTAACATTCTTTTTGGCTTATGTGAGAAAACTCGGAGTTGTCATGTGCCTTTTCTCTTGTTCCGTAAGAACAAAGTTTTATAGATATAGACAAACCCAAAGCACGGGACCCTGTCGTGTGCATTTCTCTCTGCGGTTGTGTATTTTGAGTGTGTTGGACAGGGAATATTCATGTAGTAAAATGCCTGATGTCTGAATAGCAAGTTTATTATCATTAACTATCGGGACAAATTTCCTAACAATATCAAAGCAGATTTCTATGCAATCAGGCTAGTGGACATAATACTCGATATGAGGAGTGAAAGAGCTGGAGATTTTTTGTAGTTCCTCTTCTTCTGGTTCCTGTTTACTTAAAACCTGCTTTAGGTCAAGAAACACTGATGCCTTTAGGTATTCAGACATTTCACCTTTTTTTAGGTTAAAATTCAGACTTTAGACTTAAGAAACAGGAATACTTGCAGAAAATTTTGGGTCATGGCATTGCTGATGGCTGGTCTTAATTCGGTTGATACGTAGACTTAGTTGGATGTGCAAAACCTGATGGAGATTCAATGTGATTATATTCTATCACCCACAATTGCGTGTAAAAAAAACAAAAAGTAGCGATGTATGCGTAGTCTTTCACATCACATCGATTTGAAGTTGTCTTTTGTGTTTTTTTGGTCCTAAGTACTGACGAAATAAGTGTGTGCAAGAAAAGAGAGTTTATGATTAGATGATACTGATCTTGGGTAGCCTGTTTGTGGGGCAAGAATGGAAGTTTGCTTAAAAGAGGAGAATAAGTGGTCACATAACTAGGTTAATGAAAGGTTATACGCTCATTGTCGTCTGAGTTTGATCATAATCCATTAGAGTGGGATTATGGACTTCTCTTTGCTGCTTAATCGCACTTTGCACGTTCTCTTGAGATCTGAGAAGGGACAACCTTCCTCGAAGGGGATGAGCTTGGCCAGTCTTGGAGACCATCACAGCACGTGAAATGCTGCTATTTCTATTCTTTTCTTCCTCAAAGCAAAGTGCAGTGTGAACATTTTTAGAAATGCCAGATGAAGGACAATGCCCTTTTCCTATTTCGAGATAATATTTTGGGAAAGCTTTGTGAAATGCACATGAATATCATCAATGGAGGGTAATTCAAGGGGGAAACAAAGTGTGCATTATGCATTGTGAAGTGTGAACACGAACACTTTGCACGTTCTCCTTTAGATTTGAGACTACCTTGGCCTCTTGTGCTTTACTTCATGCCGATCTCTGCTATTCCTCATTCACCTGTGTATTTCAGGCTTGAAACTTTATTGTTGCTAGCTCGCAAAACATTCCTAAATACCAATTCTTTTGATAACAGTATCAGTGGGATAAATAAATTAGGAAGACTATCGAGAATTTACTAACATTCCAATGAAGCCGTTAGCAAATTACCGGCATGATCAGGAATTACTAACATATCGATAAAGTAGTAAACTATCAACTCCTACAAAATTTTACTATTGTGGTAAGTAAATTACCAACTCCTGAAATTTTACTTGTATCGTAAACAATTATGTACATCGAGATTCCCCAAAATACCAATTAAGCAGTTTACTTATCAACCCTTACGAAATTCTGCTAGCGTGTTAAGTAAATAGTCAATTACTATGAGAAATTATCAGTGTCTTAAAACAATTACCAGCACTATAAAATATATAGCAACATAACAATGAAGTAGTTAACCAGCTCCTATGATATTTTACCCAACAAAAGAAAAAAAAACGCTCTTGTGAAATTTGATCCACGTGATAAGCAAAATATTAACTCTCACCTTGCAGTTTTACACTACATCGAAGTATAAATGCGTCTCAGTATCCTTGAGTCACGTAAGGTGATCAAGGCTAATGACAGAGTCAGGAGGCTGGACTCAAGTAGTTAAACCCATACACTTTTTCAAACAAAGATTCGAGCGTCAGCTATAATCGGTCCAATAGACTAATGGTCTCTTGTGTCGCAAGTCCTTTGGATGTTAGTATCCGCGAATCTTCGAGCTTAGATATTCTTTTCCAATCTAAGTCGAAAGCTTAGAGGCTAGTGCTAATACATTTGAAAGAATCATCGATGTGGCATCTTCATTTTGAGATGCCTGACAACTTTGCCATGTGCCCTACCACCGCGATTAAATTACGGAAAGAAGAGTGTCGGAAGCATCCGCGAATTACTGATGAACCTTATAATACGAATTAATACTGGGAAAGCCAAAGGACGCTATCGTTTAGCTGTACATTGGAAGACAATGAAGAGCGTGTACTGTGCATCGTTGATTGTGTCATAGTCAAATTACCTCGAGACGGTAAATTTGGCACTTGTGAAATCGGAACGTTGTTATCAATCTACTAAAATTACCGTGGTAAAATAGTTATTTTTTTTTTTGGAAGTTACCAAAGGTAACCGGTTTTAATAGTAAATTATGTAGGCAACCTGTAATACACTAGCGGAAAAAATCATACCTACTTGTAAAAGAAAAACGAGTATTCATAGTCTACAAGAATATATCAGCACGGTAAATCGGACTTTTTCTGGGTCTGTTATTGACAAATAAAAATTGCTACTTGTAAAAGAAACATGTTAGTAATCTATCAAAAATTTGTAGTAGTAAAATAATTATTTTGTCCGTAAGTAATTGAGACCACTAGTAAAATATGTTAGCATTTGTAATCTATTGGGTAGCCGAATGACACAAAATGCGCAAGGTTTCAAGTCACACTATTCCATCCAATGAAATTGCTAGGTTTAATTTTAATTTTTTGGGTTTGATCTGGCGAGAAATTTTCATTGTAGGAAGAAAACTCTTCATTGGCTGGTTAATGAAACACATCACATTCTCCCTTAAGATTAGAACTCCTAGGAGTAATTATGCTCTCGAGATCTGCGAAAGTCAAACAATTGAAAACTCAGCACCGTTAAATGCAAACACATTCCCATTGTCGCCTTGAGATTTAAACTCCTAAAGTGGTTAGTTAAATAATTAAATTCGATAAATCATTAACTTCAGAAATTTATTTTTCTAGGTCGCGACAAAACTCATGCATCACGGCACTGTGATATGTTGCCAATCCCATTTTTTTTGAACTTCCTCAAAGCTGGTGCATGTTGAACTGCGAACATCCAGACAAAGACGGTGGCCTTTTCCGATTTCGAGAGCATATCTTTCAGAAGCTGTCATATGGCACCCAAGTACTAGTAGCACAATAACAATAATGCTCGAGCAAGTTTTACTCTTTGTATTTATGATAGGCTATTATTATCTGCTTATGTTACCAGAAAGGTAATGTAGTCAAGCTACAGTCAAATTTGGAATGCAATTTGGTTTGCTAATCCCTCCTCTACCACCGTCCTTTTAGTGTTCTTTCCTTTATTTGCGGTCTAATGCAATTATGTCCATCTCGGCCGTGTCTCTATTTATATACCATAAAAACTTTTCTGGTCCACGACAAGACAATTGAAGTTCTCATCTAATGTGGTGTGTCGAATCGATCTAACTCAGTCGGATGGAGATGTCAAACAAAGGCAGTTATCAGAAAGGTGAGATTATTACTATTTGAGGTTTTGTATGTGTAGAAATTACTAGGAGATTTTGCATGTAGCATTTTGATAGAAAGGCAGGGTATGGGGTTAAATAGGGGTGTCAGAACCGAACTTAAAACCGAACCGAAACCGAACCGAACTGAACCGAAATTTCATGTATTTTCGGTTTGGTTCGGTTTTTTTTTTTTTTTTTTTTTTTTTTTTTTTTTTTTTTTTTTTTTTTTTTTTTTTTTTTTTTCGGGGATAAGAAAGAATAAACCGATTTTCTTCCCCTGTTCGATTATTTTACCTCGTGTCGGTCGAGTACGAACCATAGGATTCCCCCGAGAGAGTGGTCAATGCGCTCTGAGTTGTCTTGCCTTGCTCCAATGTTCACCGCCCACTCACAGTCAGCTGGGCGCAAGCCTACCAAACTTACCGAAAGTTCTACAATCTCCTTCGAGTAGACGGTCTAAGCGTGCAGACTCCTGGGAAACGGGAACAAACTAGGTAAAGAGAAAGAACAACGACTCTGATGGCTACATGAAAGCTATCGACTTATAGGGGGGATAAAGATTAACAGAGCGTACACTAGTGCATTATGCAAGCTCGTAACGATGATACAAATTTGACGGTCATTTTCGGAAAGAAAGTTGCTTAAGGGGCAACAGATCCCGAATCTTAAGACCCACTCCGATCAAGGAACAGAGGGTTTTCGAGCAAAATACTCCGGCGGTCGAACCCAAGATCAAACACAAACGAAACTACTACTTCCGATCGCGAAACAGGGATCCCTCCGCACGGGG
>JAGVVM010011615.1:0-20081 GCA_019149425.1 Psidium friedrichsthalianum
TTCCCTTCTCTTCCCCCCCCCTCGCTCTCTTCCTCTCCTTTCCGGCGGCCCTTTCGCCTCGTCTCGTCTCCGTCTCTCCTTTGTGCCGTCCCCCGCGGTTGTCTCTCTCTCCCACCGTTACTAAGCAAGTGCGAGCCTGCAGAACTTGAGTTTACCGTAGCTTAAAAGCGCGGCTCTCCCCCCTTCCTCCTCCCCTTCCCGCACATAACCAGTCACGTAGCGAAGTGGTGAGGTCCTCCGAGAAAAATAGACACAGCTACAAAAAACAAGGACAGCATTTACGCCCGACGGTCTCTGGGAAAGCAGCAGGATCCCCCCAGCCCTCGCATGTTATATCATTTTACAAAGACACAGATAACTTATATAACTGACCACGCATATTTAGCAGTATTCCTTCTATTATGACCATTCCATTTTGTCCTACCTCAACTTTGACCAGATTCCACACACAAACACATACACATAAATCATCAAAGGAAATTCATTAATCATAGAAAAATTATAACATAATTTGCAAATTGAACTCCACAAATAAACATCTACTTAACAAAAAAAAAAGATGTAGAGTGTTTGTTCGTTTAACGAGTATGAGAACCAATCGAAAAGGCGGTAGCTATTAAATTGCTAATATGGTCCTACCATTACAACAAATCTTGTCCTTCATGCAAGCCCCAGTTTAAGGCACAGGAAGCTTTGATTTCACCGCAGTAAATAGCAACATAGGGAAATTGTGCAATCCATCACTTCCTAGGTTCACCAGCATAAACTTCACGCTGATTCATGCAACTAAGCCTAGTCACAATGCGGACGAATATGTTTTTTTTTTTTTTTTTTTTGATAACCGGGGTGTCCAGCCGTGCCGGCGAGTTACGCTCAAATCGACGGCGACCGACTAATCCCGGAGACGGCACGCAGGCCCCACCACCACGGAGCTACGGATAAGACACCTGGCACCCAGGATCGTGCTTTCCACATGCGGACGAATATGTTTATCCTATCTAAAGTCCAAAAATGCTAACCCTATTCACTTTCCTATGACAATTTTGCGAGTAAGGATCCACAGATCAACTCCAGCACTTAATCAATTACCCAGTTTATTTCAAATCATGCCAAAAAATATCGAAAATAAATGGGATTCGCATCATTTCTCTTAAAAGAAAAAAAGAACAGATGCTCAGTTTTTATTTTCGAAATGACCTCTTCTTTTTCTTTTCTTTTTGTGTGTGTGTGTGTGTGTGGTGGGTTTTGGGCCCAAAAAATGACCTCATTCGAAGATAGATAGGTTGCTCAATTTTACTGACTGGCTTTTGACCAGCGGCCGTAATAGTCAGTGAAAGTTGAACCACAAACTAGCCACTAAGAGATTTTTTTTTCTAAAATTAATATCATAAAAAATCTCAAATCGGTACTCCTATAATAATTTATCGCAAATTGATTTTTTGACCCCTAAAAACCCTAAATTGATATTTTTGTGACAAATTTACTTCATTAGTTTTTTTTTAATTGAATTAATACATGAAAATTTCAAGTTGATATACTTTGTGAAAATGGAGGGTAAAACAATCAAAGTGGCACACATCAATTGTCATTATGTCATCTAATTCAGTAATTTAAAGGTAAAATATAACAAAAACTAGCGCGAAATGGTTAATTTATCACAAGAGTACCAATTTTGAATTTTTGATGATCAAAACCTAATTTGAGAAAAGTTTTACCATAAATCTATTAATTTAGGATTTTTCATGGTATCAACTCTTTTTTTCCAAATTTTGTCCTTTCAAATGAAGTGTAATTTAGTCAGAAATACATCTGTTCGTGCAATGCTTTACTTACTTGCGAAGTCTACACACATATCATCCAATCTGGACAAAGTAAGAGGCTTGACCTCCATAAGACTATCTGGTGTTTTCTTCCTATTAGGGAAAGAAAAAAAAAATATGATAAGAATATGGCGGGCTTGGGCTTGAGGCCGAGGGTCGGTTTTAGACTGACGTCAAATAAGTTTAGGAGACTATTTGGAGATAGGTGGAACCAACCTCAAGCAATGAGATGAGGATACTTCGTAAGAACAATGCCTTGAGGGAGTCACCCCTGTTACGAAGTTACCGTCTACACACACAAATATACGTACAGAGAAAAAAATTTAAAAAGAGAAAATACCTCCTGCCTTGGAGAGCCCAAAACGCCAACACTGTTCTCTTCGTTTCTTGCTTCTTAGCTTGCACATGCAGCTTTAGCATCAATATTTGTTATAAATCTGATCTGATTAAGCTGATTAATCCTTATTTTGTTGCGTAATACCAAAAGATCCCTAGCTCTGCAGTCACCGACATCTTTCTTTTTGATTTAACAGGCTCGAAAGTTAATAGGCTTGTCATAGATCCCTATGGTGGAATGTTACTAGGGTTCTGCCCCCCACCCTCAATTAGTGGCGAAAGAGACTTATCTTTTCCTCATCTAATTGGGTGGACACCAACCATCTTTCTGAGTCTGGACCCACACATCCAACATGATTTTACCCTTAACAGTTAACTTTTATTGAAAATTATATGCAGATTTGTTCGATAACTAACGTAATCTGCTTTGTCTCTTGAAATGCACCGCTTTGAATATATTATTGTTGGTCGAAAGTTCTTTTTGATAATTTAATCAAGGGCTGAAAATCAAATTATTCAGCATTGAATATTATTAAGCACATCTATTAATATTAAGATAGCCTTGACTTAAAGAATTCAATCAAGTGAAAATGCACTTAATTGTCAAGAGATGAGCTACTTCATTTCCTTGGTAGAAATGGAACGTTAGCAATTTCCATTATTGCAATTGCAACTACATATGATATCATATCAGTATGTTTCTATTGGAAGGAACTAATAATGCTTAACTTCTGGACAACATCACATGACAATTTTTTTTTTTTCATTTTTCCTGAGTTGTCCCCTCTAGTGTTTATATTCCGAGCAAAGCCCTAAGCGACAAAAGCACTCCGACCGGGTCCAATCACCCACCATTAAACGAGCCGTACATCTTCATCACAAGACTGTTCAATCATCTGCTCTCTCTCTCTCTCTCTCTCTCTCTCTCTCTATGGGCACCGAAGAGGTAACAGTTTCCCGTGATTGTCGCCCTCAGCCATTCCTTCTCTTGCAACACCCAAGAGAGCCTGAAGGAGGATAAAAATGGTGTCCGAGAGCTCACTCTTTCAACCCCAGCTGGCTCTCTGTATCCTTCTATGACAAAAATCTAGGGTTCTTCGGTCGCTTTGTGTTTCAAAAAGTTCTCCAAGAACCCAAAAATACAGAGACACGTTCAAACACATTATGTTCCCATCTGTAATGAACAACAACAATCCCAACCCTCCTCAGTATCTTCTCTCTCCGTCACCCCACACCCGCAACACCTCCTCCCACAAACCAAGAAATAATCAACCAAACCATCCTCTTCCACCACCAATGCACTTCGTAGATCACAACTTGTTCTTGCCCAAACACCCATCATCTTCCCCTAATTACTGAAGCTCCAATTGACATGGGGAGTCCCAAAAGTGTGGGGAAGTGAGCTCATCACTCCCAGCTAACAAAACCAATGAAGAGGGACAGGCACAGCAAGATATGCACCGCGCAGGGCCTCCGGGACCGGAGGGTGAGGCTCTCAATCGAGATCTCACGCAGGTTCTTCGACCTCCAGGACATGCTTAGGGTCGACAAGGCAAGCAAAAACCCTAGAGTGGCTCCTTACCAAGTAGAGGAAGGCCATCAAGGATCTGGCCAAGGCCAAGTGCAAGGGCTCGGTCCTCGGGCCGGTCGACAATGAGAAGGGCTGGTCTTCTTCTACTTCCGAGTGCGATCAGGCGGTTTCGGCAAGGGTTGTGATCGCTGGGGATGGCGAAATTCCAATGAATGACAAGAGGTCAGTGCTAGGGGGAGACTCTGACCACCAAGAGACGTTCAAGATGGTCTCATCAAATGGAGATGGTAGTCTTCATGTTTTGGCCAAAGAATCAGGGCAAAGGCAAGGGCTAGGGCAAGGGCTAGGACCAGAGCAAAAAATGAGCAACAACACAAGGCTTTGTCACCATGACCAGTCCAAGAAACTATGCTCTGATCCGCAGGTCGCTAGTGAAGACGACAAATCAAATCATCATGTTCAATCGCAAGCTGATCACAGACATTCAGTGATCATCAGGAGGTTGATATCAAGCAATCTGTTCTGATCAATAGTAACTGAAGCAAAGTTCCCTCATCATTAACAACTACCAGAAAACATAGAAATTGTTGGGAAAGATGCGATCTGCAACAATCACAACGATAGCCAATTTCACAACTACGATGTAACTCATCAAAACTGGGACATCATCCCAGCAATTGCTCAATCGACCATTTCTTCATTCACCAACATGAACTTTTCATCAGGTAATTAACTTATTTCGGAGAACAGAACATTCCTCTCGCTAACTTTAAATTTTGTACATTAAATTCAGTCGAATTTTTATGTTTTGTTATGAAATTACAGGGGTTCTGGTATGTGGCAAGCCGTGGGATTCTCCAAACAGCCATAGTCTACCATAAGAAAGGGCAATACATGAACCCAAGTAAGTTGTGGAATGTTCTGATCCTTTCTTTTTCTTTTTTTCCCCCTTTTTTGCCTCGTTTGAGCTACTTTTTCTCCGTTATCCTAAGATTTCCTACCATCAAGTTGCTTAATGAAAGTAATATGCTGAATCTGAATCTATCACGGTGCTCTATATCGTATATAACATAGTAAAGCTGGTTTAGATTCTTGGTTCTATCATCAACATTCTGCAGAAGATGCAACTTTATGAAGCTTTCCATGTTGCTGAAGGGTGAAGTGTTTTTAAACCTAATCAAATGAGCCTTGTGAAACAGAATTAAAGGGACAGAGAGACTATGCATCTTCATCTTGAAGCACAAATCAGGTTAAATTCCTTGTTCCAACTGACTATGCCAAAAAGATTGCAACATTGAAAGATTTTTGGATTTACCCATGTTTTGTGACTCCGATATGTTTGCACGTATAGATTATCTTAACCGTGCACGTCTGGAGTTATCTAATCCAGCTTACTCTAGTAATGGTACCCTGGGTTGGCTTCTAAAACTGTATGTGGGATCTAGTTTACTCAAGTGTTTCCACCTCAGAGTAATTAAACTGAGCCTTGCATGCCCGCCCTCTACATGGACCCTTTACTCGAAGCATGTAATGGGATGATTCGCAGATAAATTTAGGCATTAGTCGTGCCAAAGTCTCACATACCCCATGTTGTCAGAAAAACACAAACCTATGTCTGATCTTTCAACCTTGGAACAAAGACAGACTATAAAAAATTATCCTACCGAAATACATGCCTGATGACAGAAATGTGTACGACTTTTTGAATGCACACTATTAAAGACTCTACGAGAAGATCACGTTGTTTTAGGCAATAGTTACTTAGGAATCCATGAATGTCATTAGACAGTTTCGATGATCTCTAAACTCAAAGAGAAAATCAAATTGAAGGGCACAGTTCGTGTTTCACTTATCTTCTCTATTGGATTTTGAATTTATTGATTTCCTCTTGAGACTTTGATTGCAGCTACAAAAGCTCCTTCACAACCATCTTGCCCTGTCATTCAGAAAACCACTATATCTGACTAGACAGGAAACCATAAAATGTGGCCTACTTTTTTTTGTTATTATTGTTCTTGTGCCATCAGTGACCCAGTATTGTTAATTGTGAGTTATGAGCACCAAATATAACTTTAGATCCTGTAAGAACTGATAGACGATCACATAAATAAAAAATTAATAAAAACCTTGTGCTCTTCAATACTTGGTATAATATAGCCAAGTGCTCCTCAACTAGATTATGCATATCTCGATTACTTGACTGGAACTTCATCAAGCCCCATTTCTCATGCTCGAGATGAGCTCCATCAATTTGTCAACAAGATACAGCCGTCGTGACATGACTTGACTAAAGGAGACCTTTAATCTAAGTTGAGTCTTGATTTCAAATTCTTAGAATGTGTTTTGCAAGCAAGACCCATAAGTTCTTTCAATGCATCAAATGTTTACATGCAATTAGAATACAAACAAGTTCAACTACTTAATTGGGTTTGAGATCTTTTTTACTGGTATTTTCATATTCAAGCTCAATACTCTTAACTACTCAAGTTACTAATCGAACTCAAGAAGATTTATGAGTGAAGTTTAAGTAAACTCACAGATAGTTTAACTTGATTAGACCACTACTCCACTTACTTTAAAAATTAAAAAAAAAATACATTGGAAACTTAAAACTTGTGTAGGAATGCAATCAAGTCCTAAAACCTTTAATTTTGATTCAATTAGTTCTAATTTTTTTTGTCAAAAAATATAATCAAGTTCTTTTGATATATAGTACCTAAGATTGCCTACATGTCACTTCAAAAAATGCCTATCTATGCATCCTAAAATTGGACTTTTTAACAAAAGCTTCATAACTTAGTTGCATATTTTAGTGAAGTTTAGAACTCAATCAAAGTACAATTGAAAAGTTCAAGACTCAGATTAAACTCTTTGGCAAAGGTTCATGATTTGAGTAAATCAACTGAAAGGTTTAGGACTCCATGCACTCCCTAGATGAATTTAGGACTTGAGGTGCAATTTTTTCCTCCACAAACACCACACCTACAGAACAATCATCCTTCTTTTTTATGGAAAAGTTTTGTGGGAGAAAGCAAACCCCTTGTGTACGCAATTCACAATTATTAGAAATGTTATTTGCTTACTAGAATCTAGACTTAACCAACGGATTAACATATTCCAACATTGCTAATCTAATCAAATGATGCTAATCTAAGAGAAGGATAACAAATGTTATTGTGTTACTAGAATCTAGACCTAACCAACGGATGGTTGGACGTAGGACCGGCTTAAAGATCCTTTGCTAGACTCGTCCATGCTTAAAACTTATTAAATTTATGTGTTGATTGGGCCAAGGTTGCGAGAGGACTAGGCTGAGAAGGAAATTGTTTGCTCAAGGCCTTTGTCTTTTGGGCCGATTGATCATAGGTGGCCTCGTTTGCTCATTGATCATATCTATTAAATCTTATTTTTGTGGCATTTACTATGTTATGGACTGTTTAGTTTTTGCATACGTATGACCTTAGATCATGCGACTAAGTACGTTCAAGTCGTCATTATTGCCCAACAAATTACTCTCTACACAAATTCTAACAGAAAGGTGTTATGATCTTGATTGTAGGGAATGAGATTTGGATCCACAAGACGGTATGGGTCTCCAACGTGTGGCATATCAATTAGTGTCGTGGTCTGAAAGATGTGCATTGTCTCATTTATGAATGTGTATCTGTAATAATCAGATATATTCATTTAGATGTTGAATATTTACTTGGGTCAATCTATCCTTCGAAATCATTAGCTCGAAATTACCATTTTTAGTTTTTCCTGTTCATCTAGATGTACATATTTCAGATCTCATGTATTTCATAATTCGTTGATATTTCACATATTTGGCTGTGTATGTCTTGGAAGCTGTAGTGTATGTCTAATCAACCATTGATGTGTGATAGTCTTAATTACCCTGAATAATAACGTTTCCTCCCAAACTATTCTCTTCAATTTCAAGTGGGAACTTTTTATTGGCTAAATTAAAATGACATGGCCTCGAAATTTTATGACCATTGCTTCACCTTGCACGTTTGGAAATTACATAGAATTGAAAAACAATTGGACATTTCAAAGAACAAAAAATTGAAATGGAAAGATCAAGTACTTACTTGAATATGATCGATTGATTGAATGGACACAAGGTGCCTCATCATAGCCCAAGAATGAAATAAAACCCAACCAGCTTCAATTTCCAAATGCCCCGAGCAACTCAATTTGACAGTTGACACTAGTCATCATAGACCACTTAAATCATGAATGATTTATATATGTCAACATTTAGTTCAGATCTATCTAATTGTTGTCAGACTAAACTCTTATCTCGTATTTTGAATATGGCCAATTTATTTAATGCTCACTTACACTTTTCAGTGTCATTTAATATACCAATTTTACTGTACCTGGCATTTCTCTTTTCTAGGAGAGATGTCGAGTGTACCCAATTCGATTCACAAAGTTGGTGTATTGACTGATGTGATAGACAGTTATTGGCTGTTCGATATGGGCTTCTTATCTATATCTCTACTTAATCAGCCACAACAGCAAATATATCAATTGTGGGAACAAATTCTAATATACCTAGCATTGCTCTCTTCCTAAACTAAAGAATGTCAGGTAAATTATTCTTTTAACTCTCACTTTTATCACTAATAGGCAGCAAGACACTTTCATTTGCTTCTATTTTCACTTCTTTTACTTTTGCTTTAATCCGTTTAGTTTCGTATCTTTCCCTGTCTATGGACCATTAAGTCTTTGGGAAGTCCTTAGCAGCCCATCTTCAAGTCCTCCTAAAACTGTTCCCTGGCACAAGAATTAGTATGAGGATTCTCATCAGTCTAGCAAGATCTTTTCTTTTACTATGGTATATATTTGAAACAAAACATGCAGTTTTGTTGCTTCGTCTTCAACTTAATGCTTAAAGAACTCAGATATTTGTGTTTAAAAAAAAAAATTAGATTAAACTTACCATAATATGTGAAACTGGGACATATGTCGATATCTTTTTTTTTTTTCATTTTGATTTAAGAGTTTACGGAATTTATATTCTATCACCTTACAGAAAAATTCGCCTAAGTCCTGTAACAAGAAACAGAACTTTCCCCTATTGACTTCACACCAAAAGAACACTTTCGAGATTCTTGTATGAAAAGGACAAATCGTTGACGAGCATAATGCAAGAGGAGTGAGCATGGTACATTCTCTCTCAATGGAAGGAATCGCAGGAAATTGTCAAAAAAAAAAAAAACTGGCAACACGTGTTGACCTAGATATAGATATAGGTACATGTTGAGATGTGAAAAGTTTACCTTCCCTTCCAGAATTTAGCTGGCCCCCGTTTAGTAGTATAGCCATCTGCATAGAAATGGAAAAACTAAAAATTAGTAGGATTTCAAGTTCTATTATCGCGCTGACCACAAAAAAAAAAAAGTTCTATTATTGCAAATAGAACAGGATCCCTATTTTGGAGGGAAAAAAAACATGTATATATTTTGGAGATACATTAATGGGCATCTGAAAGTAGGGGTGAGTAACTTGGCCCACCCGAACCGGGACCGCTCGGACCGGACCAGGACCGGTGGTCCAGTTCCCGGTTCTATAGAGCTCCGGTCCGGTTCCCAGTTCCTAAAATTGGGACTGGTGACCGGGCGGTCCGATTCCCAGTTCCCGATTTCTAGGACCGGACCGCCCGGACCGGACCGGACCGCCCGGGCCGGACCGGACCGGTCCTTTTTTTTAAAATTTTTTTCCTAATTCGGTCCGTGAATCTCTTTCAGCTCCTTGGGCCTCTTATTTTTTTCTATTGAGAAGTCATTTTATATAGACATTGAAGTTCTATAACGTTATTAATTTTAACAATTAGAGAATAATTTTGGTTATATTTTTTTTTGGTCGGGTCGGGTCCGGTTCGGTCCGGTCCGATCCATTTGTCGGTCCGGTCCGGTCCGGTTCCCGAGATGGTCGGTCCGGTTCCCGGTTCCGACAAATTGGGAACCGGGACCACCAGTTCGGTTCCCGATTCTTGAGAGGAACCGGACCCGACGGGAACCGATCACCCCTATCTGAAAGCTATATTTAGAAGCAGGACAAATTATTTTGAATTTGAACGCATTTTAACCACATGTTTGAATCAAAACTCGCACAAATTATGTACACAACAAACATCCATTAACGCAGCACTACAAAAATTCAAGACAATTCAATGACAGAGAAATATTTGGGCAAAATTACTCAAAATGTCATAAACCTATTGTATTTGTGCCATTGAGTTATAAACTTTTCAATTTGGCCAATTCAGACCTAAACTTTTTGATGATTTACAATTTAGTCTCTTCGACCAACTTTGTTCAGAATTTACTAATGTGGGTGCCGGCCATCTTGCATGGCACGGCCAACGCTAATATGAATAATTTTTGCAATTTTTCTATAGTAAGTGGTTTTGAGTTTAGAGATTCAAAAAGATAAAACTCAAATGTAATTGCTTTATCTTAACTTGCCAAGTAGAATTTACGAACCAATGGAATCCGTAGAATCAGCATGAATAGAGAGGTCTCAAAAACTTGGGACAATTAAGCACATGACAGGTTTCTAGCATATAAGGTCATATCCACCCAGTACACGGTTTTACTCTGTGCAAGATAACCCGCAACAAAAAATATAGGGTGCTCCGCAATATTCGATTATTCTATATCAGTACTGAAAAGATAATATAATATTTTCAACATGCGTATTGTTTTGTTTCCTTACAAGTTGTGGTGTACACTGTAAAGTCATACTGTAAGACGAAAAACTCTATTGTCTATACTAAAGTAGAACAATTCTACGTATGACAGTATTTCACTATGCAATTTACTCATTTTTCATGCTAAATGCAGTAGTTATTGACAGATTTGCAGCTAACTCTATCTAATACTAACTATTTAAATTATGTGGGATTTCTTGAAACATATTAGATCGATAGATTTCAAATTTCAAGTTGGCTTTAAGAAGTCATAACTGGATTTCAGGTTCCAAAAACTTGGAAGGGTCCAAAGATTAGGTTTTATGGTAGGGCAAAATTCCTACCCACTGGCCCCGGCATAACATCTATGCGCCCCTAGTTTTACACGCTGACTTGTTTACTCAATGGTGTAACTATTGGGCTAAAGAATTAAACGTTTAAGGCAGATATACCTTTGAGAGGTTCCAGTTTAGTATCTATGAATTGTTCTCAATCACTGGGGCTAGGGCTAAAATTAGAAAGACAAATAATGATGCAACTTTATTGTATGGCATGCCATGTGATTCAAAAATCACATCCAAATAAATTAAAATTAAGCACAATAATTTTTGTTATAAACAAAAATAAATCAGTAAACTATGTTTCTTCAAACACCACTTTACTCTTTATTTGCAGTAAGGTTCATGAAACAAAAAATACATGATTTGAAAAATATTTCCTACTTCATTGCTTGGAATAATTAATCAATAGACAATGATTCCATTCGTGACAACAATTTATGTTTAAACATTCATTCATTTTTGTAAGCAAAATAAGTAGTCATTCTTAGAAAAATGTTTTACAAATCATCCATTTTCTGCAAAACAAATGAAGCTTTAGAGTCCATTACATCTACACACGAAAGAATAGTAGGAATTTTTTTGTGCTTTCTCTCATCTCCAGACCGGGAGAATAGCAGTAAATTTAAGGGTAAAAAAAAACTCTCTTTTAATCGCAAAGGGATGTGCATTACCATTCAAATGTTAATAACGGGGAAGAGAAAATTTATTTTGTTTGAGGGTCTTTGCGTCTCCCCCAGTTAGGAAACATAAACTGACATCAATGGACATTCAAAATTATTTTGTTTCCAAGTCTTTGCCTACTTCATGCGTCATCTCTATTTAGAACTTCACATATGTCTATTTAACACAAGAACACAGAATCCCTTTGTATCACTGAAAAGCTATCTTCATGGACGGAGAAGGTTACATGAAACTGTCACAAAGAAATGCAAATGACCTTTCACACACACACACAAAAGCACAAACAGAGAGAGAGAGAGAGAGAGAGAGAGAGTATATGTACTTGTAAGTGTAAGAGGCCTTTTCTTGAGAGCATCCGAACAGGGAAGAAGCAGTGACATGACCAGACTAAAGGGAAGAGCAGAGAAGTGAGTGTTGTGAAGAGCTTGTTGTGAACTGTGTGAAATAAAGACTACTGTTGCTTGCTTCCCCTAACTGTGAGTTAAATGGGTAACAAAGAAGAAGAAGAAGAGCAGGAGCCCCGTTTGATTTAATTTGAGTTTTGTCTCTTTTTCCTTTAATGTCGGGGTTCATCTTTCTGAATGGAGGAGTGGGATTGGACAGATGTGTAGGGTTTGGACTTGAGGATAGACATGGTCTGACCAAATTCAATGGGGTTGCGTGATAGGCAGGATTCAGTTAACTTTCTTGATTCTCTCGGACTGAATATCTAATATTTAATAGCACGTATTGTACCCCCATACCCCCGAGATGGGATCCCCCAATCTATGCTGATCCTCACGTTCTCTTGCCTAGCTCAAAGTGGTCTAATCGGCGACAACCATCTCATATTTTTGGCATGATTTAATGCCCTTTCGGTCGAAGAAATGGAGAGGGAAAGACAACGAGTTGAATTAGTAGAGAGAAAGGAAGAGGGGAGGGGCTTGTGAGAGGCTCGCAAGCTTGACCTTAGGAGTGAGAGTGGGCCAAAACCACATTAACCGAACCTCTGATGGCAGTGGCGTTACTTTTTCAAGAACCGATAGTTAATGAAAATTTGATAATTTCGATAATAAAAAAAAAAGGGGGAGGCTTAGAATCCCTGCATAAAATTCCAAGTGAGTGGTAGCCTTGCACTGTTTCTTTACAAGTTTTGATATGAAATATCTGGTAGTTGACACCTAAATTTTGGCCTTTTTATTTTATCATAAATTACATGAAAATTAGGGATCAACTTTAATCCTTACCAAAAATATTAATTCATTTTCATATTGTTTATATATAGGATATTTTAACTGTAGTATTCATCGCATTATTTTGCATTTAGTCACATTTGCATTTAGTCAGACTAGTGACAGATGGGCTCGAGTTGATAATTTGGTTTGAATCCGTAATGATGGCCAAGCCTATATTTCTTTCATGATGGTCTAAATCAGACGTGGGCATTTCTAATAAAGAAATTGAAGCCATTAGACTACGGGCCAAAATTTGAGGCAATCGGCACAGCCTCATAATATTCATTCGTGTACAATCTTTTACATGGGGAATAAACTATAAAGAAAGAAGAAAGCAGAAAGAAATGGGGAAAAACTATATATATATATATATATATATATATATATATATATATATATATATATATATAGTTTTCCCCCATTTCTTTCTGCTTTCTTCTTTCTTTATAGTTTATTCCCCATGTAAAAGATTGTACACGAATGAATATTATGAGGCTGTGCCGATTGCCTCAAATTTTGGCCCGTAGTCTAATGGCTTCAATTTCTTTATTAGAAATGCCCACGTCTGATTTAGACCATCATGAAAGAAATATAGGCTTGGCCATCATTACGGATTCAAACCAAAATTATCAACTCGAGCCCATCTGTCACTAGTCTGACTAAATGCAAATGTGACTAAATGCAAAATAATGCGATGAATACTACAGTTAAAATATCTTATATATAAAACAATATGAAAAGATTTAATATTTTGGTAAGGACTAAAGTTGGTCCCTAATTTTCATGTAATTTATGATAAAATAAAAAGGCCAAAATTTAGGTGTCAATACTAGAATTTCATATCAAAACTTGTAAAGAAACAGTGCAAGGCTACCACTCACTTGGAATTTTATGCAGGGATTCTAAGCCTCCCCCTTTTTTTTTTATTATCGAAATTATCAAATTTTCATTAACTATCGGTTCTTGAAAAAGTAACGCCACTGCCATCAGAGGTTCGGTGTAATGTGGTTTTGGCCCACTCTCACTCCTAAGGTCAAGCTTGCGAGCCTCTCACAAGCCCCTCCCCTCTTCCTTTCTCTCTACTAATTCAACTCGTTGTCTTTCCCTCTCCATTTCTTCGACCGAAAGGGCATTAAATCATGCCAAAAATATGAGATGGTTGTCGCCGATTAGACCACTTTGAGCTAGGCAAGAGAACGTGAGGATCAGCATAGATTGGGGATCCCATCTCGGGGGTATGGGGGTACAATACGTGCTATTAAATATTAGATATTCAGTCCGAGAGAATCAAGAAAGTTAACTGAATCCTGCCTATCACGCAACCCCATTGAATTTGGTCAGACCATGTCTATCCTCAAGTCCAAACCCTACACATCTGTCCAATCCCACTCCTCCATTCGAAAGATGAACGACATTAAAGGAAAAGAGACAAAACTCAAATTAAATCAAACGGGGCTCCTGCTCTTCTTCTTCTTCTTTATTACCCATTTAACTCACAGTTAGGGGAAGCAAGCAGCAGTAGTCTTTATTTCACACAGTTCACAACAAGCTCTTCACAACACTCACTTCTCTGCTCTTCCCTTTAGTCTGGTCATGTCACTGCTTCTTCCCTGTTCGGATGCTCTCAAGAAAAGGCCTCTTACACTTACAAGTACATATACCTCTCTCTCTCTCTCTCTCTCTCTCTCTCTCTGTTTGTGCTTTTGTGTGTGTGTGTGAAAGGTCATTTGCATTTCTTTGTGACAGTTTCATGTAACCTTCTCCGTCCATGAAGATAGCTTTTCAGTGATACAAAGGGATTCTGTGTTCTTGTGTTAAATAGACATATGTGAAGTTCTAAATAGAGATGACGCATGAAGTAGGCAAAGACTTGGAAACAAAATAATTTTGAATGTCCATTGATGTCAGTTTATGTTTCCTAACTGGGGGAGACGCAAAGACCCTCAAACAAAAATAAATTTTCTCTTCCCCGTTATTAACATTTGAATGGTAATGCACATCCCTTTGCGATTAAAAGAGTGTTTTTTTTACCCTTAAATTTACCGCTATTCTCCCGGTCTGGAGATGAGAGAAAGCACAAAAAAATTCCTACTATTCTTTCGTGTGTAGATGTAGTGGACTCTAAAGCTTCATTTGTTTTTGCAGAAAATGGATGATTTGTAAAGCATTTTTCTAAAAATGACTACTTATTTTGCTTACAAAAATGAATGAATGTTTAAACATAAATTGTTGTCACGAATGGAATCATTGTCTATTGATTAATTATTCCAAGCAATGAAGTAGGAAATATTTTTCAAATCATGTATTTTTTGTTTCATGAACCTTACTGCAAATAAAGAGTAAAGTGGTGTTTGAAGAAACATAGTTTACTGATTTATTTTTGTTTATAACAAAAATTATTGTGCTTAATTTTAATTTATTTGGATGTGATTTTTGAATCACATGGCATGCCATACAATAAAGTTGCATCATTATTTGTCTTTCTAATTTTAGCCCTAGCCCCAGTGATTGAGAACAATTCATAGATACTAAACTGGAACCTCTCAAGGGTATATCTGCCTTAAACGTTTAATTCTTTAGCCCAATAAGTTAGACCATTGAGTAAACAAGTCAGCGTGTAAAACTAGGGGCGCATAGATGTTATGCCGGGGCCAGTGGGTAGGAATTTTGACCTACCATAAAACCTAATCTTTGGACCCTTCCAAGTTTTTGGAACCTGAAATCCAGTAATGACTTCTTAAAGCCAACTTGAAATTTGAAATCTATCGATCTAATATGTTTCAAGAAATCCCACATAATTTAAATAGTTAGTATTAGATAGAGTTAGCTGCAAATCTGTCAATAACTACTGCATTTAGCATGAAAAATGAGTAAATTGCATAGTGAAATACTGTCATACGTAGAATTGTTCTACTTTAGTATAGACAATAGAGTTTTTCGTCTTACAGTATGACTTTACAGTGTACACCACAACTTGTAAGGAAACAAAAACAATACGCATGTAGAAAATATTATATTATCTTTTCAGTACTGATATAGAATAATCGAATATTGCGGAGCACCCTATATTTTTTGTTGCGGGTTATCTTGCACAGAGTAAAACCGTGTACTGGGTGGATATGACCTTATATGCTAGAAACCTGTCATGTGCTTAATTGTCCCAAGTTTTTGAGACCTCTCTATTCATGCTGATTCTACGGATTCCATTGGTTCGTAAATTCTACTTGGCAAGTTAAGATAAAGCAATTACATTTGAGTTTTATCTTTTTGAATCTCTAAACTCAAAACCACTTACTATAGAAAAATTGCAAAAATTATTCATATTAGCGTTGGCCGTGCCATGCAAGATGGCCGGCACCCACATTAGTAAATTCTGAACAAAGTTGGTCGAAGAGACTAAATTGTCAAATCATCAAAAAGTTTAGGTCTGAATTGGCCAAATTGAAAAGTTTATAACTCAATTGGCACAAATACAATAGGTTTATGACATTTTGAGTAATTTTGCCCAAAATATTTCTCTGTCATTGAATTGTCTTGAATTTTTGTAGTGCTGCGTTAATGGATGTTTGTTGTGTACATAATTTGTGCGAGTTTTGATTCAAACATGTGGTTAAAATGCGTTCAAATTCAAAATAATTTGTCCTGCTTCTAAATATAGCTTTCAGATAGGGGTGATCGGTTCCCGGTCGGGTCCGGTTCCTCTCAAGAATCGGGAACCGAACTGGTGGTCCCGGTTCCCAATTTGTCGGAACCGGGAACCGGACCGACCATCTCGGGAACCGGACCGGACCGGACCGACAAATGGATCGGACCGGACCGAACCGGACCCGACCCGACCAAAAAAAAATATAACCAAAATTATTCTCTAATTGTTAAAATTAATAACGTTATAGAACTTCAATGTCTATATAAAATGACTTCTCAATAGAAAAAAATAAGAGGCCCAAGGAGCTGAAAGAGATTCACGGACCGAATTAGGAAAAAAATTTTAAAAAAAAGGACCGGTCCGGTCCGGCCCGGGCGGTCCGGTCCGGTCCGGGCGGTCCGGTCCTAGAAATCGGGAACTGGGAATCGGACCGCCCGGTCACCAGTCCCAATTTTAGGAACTGGGAACCGGACCGGAGCTCTATAGAACCGGGAACTGGACCACCGGTCCTGGTCCGGTCCGAGCGGTCCCGGTTCGGGTGGGCCAAGTTACTCACCCCTACTTTCAGATGCCCATTAATGTATCTCCAAAATATATACATGTTTTTTTTCCCTCCAAAATAGGGATCCTGTTCTATTTGCAATAATAGAACTTTTTTTTTTTTTGTGGTCAGCGCGATAATAGAACTTGAAATCCTACTAATTTTAGTTTTTCCATTTCTATGCAGATGGCTATACTACTAAACGGGGGCCAGCTAAAATTCTGGAAGGGAAGGTAAACTTTTCACATCTCAACATGTACCTATATCTATATCTAGGTCAACACGTGTTGCCAGTTTTTTTTTTTTTTTGACAATTTCCTGCGATTCCTTCCATTGAGAGAGAATGTACCATGCTCACTCCTCTTGCATTATGCTCGTCAACGATTTGTCCTTTTCATACAAGAATCTCGAAAGTGTTCTTTTGGTGTGAAGTCAATAGGGGAAAGTTCTGTTTCTTGTTACAGGACTTAGGCGAATTTTTCTGTAAGGTGATAGAATATAAATTCCGTAAACTCTTAAATCAAAATGAAAAAAAAAAAGATATCGACATATGTCCCAGTTTCACATATTATGGTAAGTTTAATCTAATTTTTTTGTTAAACACAAATATCTGAGTTCTTTAAGCATTAAGTTGAAGACGAAGCAACAAAACTGCATGTTTTGTTTCAAATATATACCATAGTAAAAGAAAAGATCTTGCTAGACTGATGAGAATCCTCATACTAATTCTTGTGCCAGGGAACAGTTTTAGGAGGACTTGAAGATGGGCTGCTAAGGACTTCCCAAAGACTTAATGGTCCATAGACAGGGAAAGATACGAAACTAAACGGATTAAAGCAAAAGTAAAAGAAGTGAAAATAGAAGCAAATGAAAGTGTCTTGCTGCCTATTAGTGATAAAAGTGAGAGTTAAAAGAATAATTTACCTGACATTCTTTAGTTTAGGAAGAGAGCAATGCTAGGTATATTAGAATTTGTTCCCACAATTGATATATTTGCTGTTGTGGCTGATTAAGTAGAGATATAGATAAGAAGCCCATATCGAACAGCCAATAACTGTCTATCACATCAGTCAATACACCAACTTTGTGAATCGAATTGGGTACACTCGACATCTCTCCTAGAAAAGAGAAATGCCAGGTACAGTAAAATTGGTATATTAAATGACACTGAAAAGTGTAAGTGAGCATTAAATAAATTGGCCATATTCAAAATACGAGATAAGAGTTTAGTCTGACAAACAATTAGATAGATCTGAACTAAATGTTGACAATATATAAATCATTCATGATTTAAGTGGTCTATGATGACTAGTGTCAACTGTCAAATTGAGTTGCTCGGGGCATTTGGAAATTGAAGCTGGTTGGGTTTTATTTCATTCTTGGGCTATGATGAGGCACCTTGTGTCCATTCAATCAATCGATCATATTCAAGTAAGTACTTGATCTTTCCATTTCAATTTTTTGTTCTTTGAAATGTCCAATTGTTTTTCAATTCTATGTAATTTCCAAACGTGCAAGGTGAAGCAATGGTCATAAAATTTCGAGGCCATGTCATTTTAATTTAGCCAATAAAAAGTTCCCACTTGAAATTGAAGAGAATAGTTTGGGAGGAAACGTTATTATTCAGGGTAATTAAGACTATCACACATCAATGGTTGATTAGACATACACTACAGCTTCCAAGACATACACAGCCAAATATGTGAAATATCAACGAATTATGAAATACATGAGATCTGAAATATGTACATCTAGATGAACAGGAAAAACTAAAAATGGTAATTTCGAGCTAATGATTTCGAAGGATAGATTGACCCAAGTAAATATTCAACATCTAAATGAATATATCTGATTATTACAGATACACATTCATAAATGAGACAATGCACATCTTTCAGACCACGACACTAATTGATATGCCACACGTTGGAGACCCATACCGTCTTGTGGATCCAAATCTCATTCCCTACAATCAAGATCATAACACCTTTCTGTTAGAATTTGTGTAGAGAGTAATTTGTTGGGCAATAATGACGACTTGAACGTACTTAGTCGCATGATCTAAGGTCATACGTATGCAAAAACTAAACAGTCCATAACATAGTAAATGCCACAAAAATAAGATTTAATAGATATGATCAATGAGCAAACGAGGCCACCTATGATCAATCGGCCCAAAAGACAAAGGCCTTGAGCAAACAATTTCCTTCTCAGCCTAGTCCTCTCGCAACCTTGGCCCAATCAACACATAAATTTAATAAGTTTTAAGCATGGACGAGTCTAGCAAAGGATCTTTAAGCCGGTCCTACGTCCAACCATCCGTTGGTTAGGTCCAGATTCTAGTAAACAAATAACATTTGTTATCCTTCTCTTAGATTAGCATCATTTGATTAGATAGCAATGTTGGAATATGTTAATCCGTTGGTTAAGTCTAGATTCTAGTAAGCAAATAACATTTCTAATAATTGTGAATTGCGTACACAAGGGTTTGCTTTCTCCCACAAAACTTTTTCCATAAAAAAGAAGGATGATTGTTCTGTAGGTGTGGTGTTTGTGGAGGAAAAAATTGCACCTCAAGTCCTAAATTCATCTAGGGAGTGCATGGAGTCCTAAACCTTTCAGTTGATTTTACTCAAATCATGAACCTTTGCCAAAGAGTTTAATCTGAGTCTTGAACTTTTCAATTGTACTTGATTGAGTTCTAAACTTCACTAAAATATGCAACTAAGTTATGAAGCTTTTGTAAAAAGTCCAATTTTAGGATGCATAGATAGGCATTTTTGAAGGACTGTGGCAATCTTAGGTACTATATATCAAAAGAACTTGATTATATTTTTTGACAAAAAAAATTAGAACTAATTGAATCAAATTAAAGGTTTAGGACTTGATTGCATTCCTACACAAGTTTAAGTTCCAAGGTATATTTTTTTTAATTTTAAAGTAAGTGGAGTAGTGGTCTAATTAAGTTAAACTATCTGTGAGTTTACTTAACTTCACTATAAATCTTCTGAGTTCGAATTAGTTAAACTTGAGTAGTGTTAAGTTTTGAGCTTGAATATGTGAAAATGCACCCAGTATACTAGAAGAAAAACCGACACGTTGTGGTCTTATGTAGTTAAACTATCTTGCAGGTTACTTAAACTTCCTCGACTCACTAACTCGTTTCTCTATGAGGTGTCTCTGTCGAGTGTAGGTTATACTCTTGAATAGTTTGAACGCAGTAATGGATAGCTTGTAATATATGCAGAAATCACCAGTAAAAAAGTCC
>JAGVVM010011618.1:0-23576 GCA_019149425.1 Psidium friedrichsthalianum
TTAATTTGTTTCAATGTGATCCTTGGAATACTGATACATGTTCAATGTACCCATTACGTTTGCTCAAATAACAAATTATGCGTTATTTGATGATGTATGGGTTATCATAATATGAATTGAGATGAATATATTACTTAGATAATTCACGTGTAATTATTTTTATTATCCGCCATTCAAACTTAATTGGTCAAAAGTCACATCAGCAGATTTCATTAACTTGAATTCATAGAAGAATAATATTAAATATTTATCAATAATTTATGGATTAAATTAAAAATTTAAAGATGATATTGCATGTTGGCCAAAATTGTCATTTCCAAATTACTGTTGCTATCATCACTCGACTCGACGCGGCGACTCCGAGTTCAGGTCCAGGTACTCGAGTTCTCTCCAATTTCCCCAGTTGAATTTGATTTTCGGGATGAATGATTCGAGACGAATTTGAGAAGACGATCGCAACGTGTTCGCGCTCACCAGGAATCTCGAACGAGAAATCTTCAAATGCCGGGCTTGATTATTGGCTTCTCCGCCGGTTCGTGACGCAATCCGGTGGTAATTTGGACCTTTTCTTCCCGCCAATATGATCGAGCCTTCGAAGCTTCACCGTTCTCTGTCGCGCTTGCACAACGTGATTACCTGTGAGGACGCCGTTCGTTCGTGTTCTTGAGCCCTGTGTTTTGAGTTAGACGGTGATCGGCTTCCATCTGATGCCGGTTTTTCGCCATCTGTTCCTTGTGTAGTTGTGGTTGTTTCGCGAGCGATTGGAGCTGCTTCTTTAGTCGTGCCGAGCACCAACTGCTACGCGCTCGATAATTCCAGCCACCTCGTTGATTTCGTATCCTTTTTGTTCGGTCGGCGCGAAAGAGTTTGATGCGAAATCTCGCTCATGTCGTAGCTAAACGTGGAAACCAATGAGATAGCGCGTGCAGCTTTCGTTGCTCTACTGATGGTGTTTGATAGTATGCCTAGTTGACAAATAACAGATTAGCGCTGTAGGTTTTGGTTATTGCACTGATAATTCTAGTTCGTAAGGGAATCTGAATGCTGGCATCGGTGGCATTTTTTGGATACTGAAATATGATGCAGCTGTTTTCCTTTAGTTGTTGATTCAGAGCAGCTGGATTGGCCATGTTTTTGAATTCGATGGGAAGGTAACCTTCTTGTCATGTCACCATTGTCTCCAATCATTTACCTCAAGTTCATGGCCATGTTTTGTGGTGGCCGTGATATTGCATCAACTGTCTTTTTGTGTTTTTTTGGGCTCGATACAGGAAGCGGACGTGGCGGTCAGGTTCTGCAAAGATGTGGAGACTCGGTCCAATTGGTATTCCGCTTAACTTTAAGTTCACCTACTGGCCATCTACACGTGCTATGAATGAATGCTCTGCCAAATCTTTTTGTAATTATGGTAGACCAGTGAATGTTTTTTTTTTTCCTAATAGAATCAATAAATTAAGGCAAATGACTGTCAATACTACTATTATTCAAATATACTATGATTCCTGATGAGGTGCTTTTAGTCAATCGACTGTACAAATTAGTAAGGGACGGGTCTAATTACAACTATTAATAGATGGAATATCAGAGTACATTTATCATCACAAAAGAATGCATGAGCGTTATCGTTTACACCTTATGCGTAATTTTAGAATTCTCATTCTTTGAGGGCAAAGTTCATCTCCATGATATACTCAATACTCATCTGGGTTAATGATCAGTTGTTTATCTTATAACATCACAGGGCTTTGTGGATTTTGGCAGATTCGATAAGTTCAATTACTTTACTGCTGGTTCGGGGCACATCAATTTTGTTCAAGTAAGCTCTCTTTTATGTTGCATAGTTCTTTGGTGAGCTGTTCGTCTAAGATTGATTATGGTGAATAGAACTTTGCTATCTCAAGTTAACTAGATGTCACCTTACTTCCCAGTGCATTTCTGCTCATAACATGGTAATCTTTTTTAGCAGTCATTAGCCTAAGATGAGCTCTAATGATGGGAAAATCCACACTCACTGTGATTATTTCCTTGAGAAGTTCCCAGTGCATCTTTATTCCCCCCAATATTCTCAAGCTAAATTTACGTCTTCTCCAAATTTACAGCGCTTTTACAATGGTGACCTGAGAAATTGTGAAAAGATCCATGACAAATTGGGACGGACAGCTCAGGTTGGTATACCTGCAAACCTCCTTTTGTGCTGTAAAATCTACAAAATAAGCTATTCTGATGCCTGGAATTGTCACAGAACAAGCCCAACCGAATGGGGTAGGTAGTCGAATAGAGTAGGAGCTCACTTTACCTACCCCATTTTGTCCCTTTCCATTTATGTGGATCCGTGAAAGAAATATCAGATTGCCTTTTTCTTGTGTATAATTTCAGGTGAACATAATTTGCGGGAGTTGTTCAAAAGGCAAATGCAAAGGTTTGTGAAAGCTGAAGTTAATATCTTTGATTGTACATGAGTAATGGGCATGGCCTACTCAGTGTGTGAATATTTCTGGGGATTGTTTAAAGTTCAAACTTTTAGTTCTTTTGTGTAAGCTAGTTTTTTTTTTTGGTCAGATTTGGTGTAAGCTAGTTTAATGTGCACAACACTCGGCAAATTCTTCTACGAAAACACTGCAGAGTACTTTGGTAGCTGAATATTGACTGCAAATAGAATTGGGATATGCTAAGCATTTGGGTGTCTCATGACAGGTCAACTTGGATGCATATGCGATGTTAACTACGAGTCTCCATGCAGGTGATCAACACTTTACCCCTTTTATTGCATCATTTTTTGGTTTGGGGTCCTTATTATAGCAGTTTTGTGCAGAAGTGCCCATCCTCCACAAAATCTATGTCATTATCACCTGGATCATTTGCCTTGATCTCCCAAAGATGCATATATGTGGAAATGTTGGTTTCTTTTCCTAAATGGTGCGAGAACCATCCAGAGCAAGTCTATGGTTGCTGAAAAACCTTCCTCTTTGAATAATCAAGACTGATAAGAAATTTGTTCTGTTTTCTTGCTGAGGTGTGATGTCTATGGTTATCCGGAGCAAGCAAATGCTACAGATTTCATGTATAGAGCGAACTAGCAAGAAACCGATTTGACGGATCTTTTGATCAACCAAAAATTGAAAGATATTTTGAAGGGCATTTTTGGTACTTTTGCCCTCTTAGAAAGAGTTGCGGCACTTTATCACTTGACTGCTAGTGGCTACATCTCTTCATTATAGGAAATACTTAATCTTTAGAATGCCTTCACTTTTATTGCCAAAAAGCAAAAAAGGCAATGCGAATTGATCCCCTGACATTCCAGGAAGCATACGGAGCTCGTGTGCCTTGTGCTATATTGGTAGGCCAATATACATTGCATATCCTATTAGTAATCTTTGCAACTGATTCACCCAGATTGCATAGCTGGATGATGTTGGATTGTGGTCTGAGAGGCATTAGGGAGTTGGGCCATTTAGATGTGGTTTTTCTTGGTTAGTATGGAAGGGATAAATGCAGAAAGCAGAAAGTTATTTTCTAAGGAATGTGGAAGATTTTTCTCTTGCTCTGATATTGTGGCTAAGCAGTACCTTCGTTGATTTGTTCTTGAGCACTGATTATTTTCTTCCTTACAGAGTTCTTGTAGAACTTGCCATTCCATGTGAGAAACAGGGTCCTCGGGTGTTTGAGGGCTTTACTGTTGGTTTTCATCCGCGGTCTTGGGAAATTGTAAGAACCCAGTCATCCACACTGCCACAATGTGAGCAATTGTATGAATTACTGAGACAGTTGCATGCTGTGCACTTTGTAGGTTTATAATGGCCTGACTCAGCCTGGTTTTGAGAAATCTTACCCTGATTTCAGGTAGGCAATGTATGTTTTTGTTTGACTAGACTATTGTTGTTCCTCAACTTTTCTTAACCAATAAGTATAACCAGTTTTAGTTTTCCATGTTAACCAAAACATTCCAGTCGTGATCATCCCGACAATAATAGCATGAGTTACCTTTTGCAGTTTTAGGACAGAGCAGGCCCATGTAGCCCTTTACATGACTGCTATCAGTTCCCACTCCAATTTGGTGCAAAAACCTATTGTTAAGGTACTTCATCCTCCTTGTCCAAAAAAAAAAAATTGTCAAAAAAAGAAGGTACTTCATCCTTACTCAAAGACCTTACCACCGTGCAATGAATCAGCTATCTTTTTGCTTTAAAATCGCGTAATTTTCTTAGGTTTTCCCAGAGAAGGGATTGGATGTCAAGTTGTCTGGATCAGCTATGACAGGCAGATATCCCACAACTTTGTCTCCAACAACTCTATTTTTGAACTGGAGATGTATGATAAGATCTCGTCCTGGACTGCCGATTTAGTGTTAACATTCACCATTTATCATGTTTATAACTTGCATGTTTCTACCTTTCCAGGTGAGACACCCCATGATTCTCCATACGAAGTTGGGATCACGGTACCTGTAGATGGTTATGAACCTGTCCATTTTACGCTTTCCAAAATATGTGGTGAGCTCATTCAATGGGACGCTTCTCTTATTCTCTCACTTGCTCAAGTGGGTTTTACAGCGCATATTCAGTCAATGATTTGCTGTTTAACTGATTTTGTTTGGTTGGTTGTTCGAAATTCTGCAGAACATAGGCAGGACACAGGAGGAGATGCTATACAAGGATGGGCTGTATTTGGGATTCTATCTTGCATGTACTATTAGTTTGATGCTGTTCCCATGTGCTGTTAGTCCGTAATATCTATTTAACTACCAAGGGGTGCTAAATTGAGAACCTAAGGTTGTGACATACATGTTGGGTTTTTTTCCTTTTGCCTTTGTACCTATTTGGCCAACTAGCCAACATACATCACAAATAATAGAAGTTCGGCATATTTTTGTAGTTCACTTCATCCGTGAAGTAGATAGTGGGTTAAACAATTTCTGGTTCGTGATGCTAGGTTTTGATCTTTCTAATGACTATAATGTGATCTTGTGATGTGTTTCCTTTTCTTGAATTAATTCTGTATTATTTGTCATTGACCAGATGCATTATTTTATCAACTTTCCTCTGCGTCGGAGGGTTTGTCTACAAGATACGAGTGGAACGTCAGGTAGGCCGTTTAACTTGTGCAGTTAAAGATTAGATGGCCCTGTATGTTATGTCATAGTTTACTAACCTTGGAAATAAGTTGATATGTGCACCTCTTCACTGTTTGCAGCGTGGACTTGATGCGTTGCCTGGTATAACCATTCTATCTGCTTGTCTAGAAACTGTAAGTGGGTTTTCCATATGCTAATTCATTTCTTGTCCTGTCAAGCCTCCTAGAGATTAAAAAAGAAAAGAAAAGAAAAAGAAACTTGTACTGTCATGCCTTTATTGCGGTCCCCTGTTAGGAACCAATTGTATAGTTCAAAAACAAAATTATAAGTTCAGCTAGGAAGTGATTGTCAACTTTGAGTGACGCTTACTTTGTTTGCTCATCTTCTCATTGATGTATATAACCTGGAACGTAACTAAAAGGTGGGCGGTGGGAGGAGTGGCTATTCACAGGCTGAGGAAATAAACAGTGCCTTCGCTAGTCAAGCCTCTTGGGATCAGGCACCAGATTATGCAGCAAAGAAATCAAGTGGAAGAACATATGGTTCGATTTGACTGTATGTACTGGGTCCACAAATTTGTACATTGTGTGACCTGTTCTCTTAGGAACACAAAGGTAAAGCTTTGTCATTACCTTTTTTCATCACAGAACTCAAGCATTATGCCTTTGAGTTTGCATCTTGAGTTTGTTCAAACTTTCTATCTCTTCCATTCCGTGTTTGTCGTGTTCAAATGATGCTCTTCCTGTAACAACAAGATGCTATGCTCTCCCAATAAGCGGTTTATGTGATGGATATCATACACCATTGAATTGATGACGTAGTATAACAAACCAATTGCCATTGCCCATGTGCAATGAATCTCATCCTTTTTTGCGCCATAGATTACGCATCTCACTTCTGGTTGATTGTTAACTCCACATGCCATATCTATCACGTGAAATATTGTCTCCCGCTCTCCTCTGTATCAGAGAACTTGATGTATGTCACTGAAATTGAGCCAAACAAGCCGAGGGACCTGAAAAACCAAAGCAGGCGTTGGATTATCCAAGTAAGATATGCATGATTGAATACTTCTTTATGTTTTTGCCAGAAGGTTAAGTAATGCTGCAGCCTTTAGTATTTTACAGATTGTACAAGGAAGGATTTTTCAACAATACTCCTGGAATGTTATCATTTAGAATGATTTGGTCAATGACTCTAATTCAATCTTGTAAACCTAGTGACTGCACTAAGGCCTTTCTATCCACTTGGTTTCAGCGTTATTTACGGTAAGAAAGGTAGGAATGTTTCGGAAATATGAATAGAAACTAAAGAATGCCTAAGAATTATTTCCTAAGAGCCTATCATATTTAAACGTATGTACGCTTATTTCTCTAATGGTGGCGGTGATTGTGATGCTAATGCATTTGTTCGCCTGCCACAGTAACTGAACTAACCTAATGAAATGAGAATCGAGAAGTCTTCTGAAGTGCGTGATGGAAACAGAAAACGAAATCGAGAGAGATTGTGGCATTGTTGATGATGCTTCTTTATCTGTTGTGTACTCCGACTTTGATACGGTGGATTCCGATGAAGTTGAAAGAAGATAACACAAAATGGATGTTGCGTCGCTCTTCGTTAGCTTCTCTCTTCCCCTCTTTTGTTGGTTAAAACCCTTTTTTCAACAAGTCACCACTAGTCATTAAGCTAATTTCAAAACTTCAGAATCCTTGCAAAACGTGTACGTAGACGGCTCAATTCAGCTCCTGTTCGGATAAGCATTGAGGTAATCAGTCAAATCGTTTTGGTTTTTGGCCTTGGTCGTTGACAGAGTTCAAGCAGGGAAGAAGAAGAAAAGAAAAATCTTCTTCTCCAAGAGCTGGTTGACCGACTCATTCGGATTATTAAATTCCCATAGACCCGAGTCTCTTTAGCAAATCTTGCACTCCAATCACATCCCAGATGATTGGCGCGAAATGGCTAAAATCGTCTCAAGTGAATGGCCTCTCACAAAAGTTGAATTGGTCCTATACTTGGCCTGGCCCCTCTCAATTGAGAAATTCTCAAATAATCAGCTTTTCGAATAATACCATTATCTTCTTCGAGCTGTGTTAGTCAAAAACACTGTTAGACATCGGAATGGGTGTCTTAGCGTACTCGTCCCACATGCGTCGTCAATCTTGCCTGAAATGTCATGAGCGTGAAAATCAGTGATACTTTGAATTATAACCACTGAAAATGGCCAAAGAGAGACGTATCAAGAACCCACATGTGAAGTATCTTTTACGAATTTAGCCACAAAAGAAAAGGGACAAAGGGGTTTCAATTGGGTCTAGAATTCATCACTCTGTAGTGCTGATGATATTTGAGATAAGCAGCAGTGTTGCATATAGAAATGAGTCAAATGATCAGTCAACGTTGGGAGCTAAAAGGACTCGATCTTCAAATAGGAAGATTACCAACTCCGCTTTTGTTTTCTTTAGCTTGCTAGAGTGATCAAACCTTCGAGAGACCAAATCCATGTATGAGTTCAGTTCAAGCTCTTCCTCATCATGTTCTGTAGCACATGGACAAAGTCAATGAGTGATCAAATCTTGGTGAG
The DNA here is from genome assembly GCA_019149425.1 of Psidium friedrichsthalianum. Lineage (NCBI taxonomy): Eukaryota > Viridiplantae > Streptophyta > Magnoliopsida > Myrtales > Myrtaceae > Psidium > Psidium friedrichsthalianum. The sequence continues at coordinate 7,653 of JAGVVM010011618.1, forward strand.
ACCAAATCCATGTCTGAATGCAATTCATGCTCTTCCTCATGTGTGCTGTAGCACATGGACAAAGTCAATCTCAGTTTCTTACAAATACCCATCATGCTCGTTTCGTCGGTCTCATCACAGCAAAGTCCGAACTTCCCTCATTCACATCTCAGCCACTCTCATAAAGAATCCCAAGCTCTTTCTGGTCTTTGAAGTGATCATTGACAGATACGTCGAAATGGCTCGGTCTATGACTCCTCTCATTCTCTTCTCAATCCTTGCACTTGCTCCGATGTGTTATTGCAGCAGAACATATGGCGGTACCTGTATCCCCAGTATTACGACTACACGTGCCCGCAAGCTGAGGATATCGTCAGGTCCGTAGTTGCAAGAGCTGTGGCCAGAGAAGCTCGCATGGCTGCTTCGTTGATACGGGTTCACTTCCATGACTGCTTGTTCAGGTCAGTGACCTATTAGTTTTTTCAGCTTCACGGTCGAGTTTCATGTCACCATTTTAAGGACACGGCCTGTGTCAGGTCGCATGCAAGAGTAAGTTTTTCATATCTAAATCCCTTTTTTTGAGAACTTTCAGGGATGCGACGGGTCGATACTCCTAGACAGCACCGGAACCATGCCCAGTGAGAAAAGGTCTAACCCGAATCGTAAGTCCGCTCGGGGGTTCGAAGTCATTGAGGAAATAAAGGCCGCCCTGGAAGAGCAGTGCCCTCATACGGTGTCCTGTGCTGATATACTTGCTTTAGCTGCCAGAGACTCCACTGTTCTCGTGAGTGATTTGCCTAATTAGGCCTTCCTGAACTTCAAAGTGATGTCGGTTGAATCGTCCATGCCTGACATTTTGTTTTCTTCAGGCGGGTGGACGAAGCTGGGAGGTTCCTCTAGGAAGAAAGGACTCGAGAAGTGCCAGTCTAACTCTGTCTAACCTTGACATCCCCGCACCAAATGACACCTTCCCGATACTCCTGAACAAGTTCAACCGAAAGGGACTAGATATCATTGATCTCGTTGCATTATCAGGTAATATTCAAAGCTTACCTATAGCGATCTACTCTTGCTTCTGGGTAGAATCTCGAAGCCTCTTCTTTTGGATAAAAGGGAAACTACCTACATGATGCAGCAATTTTCTGGTTGACCGGTGAACAAATTCATGTGGTGTGAACATTTGAACTCCTAATGCATTGTCATTGGATCGTTCATTAACACTTAACTGGAGAGGCAGTGAGTCGTTTCACGAAATCACTGGCAAATTTCATATGTTCATATAATCAGTTGAGAGTCAGCAACAGTTTAAGCATTTGTAGTCATATTATGCAAGTGCAGAGGGTCTGATACATGATTTTCTCGCTGTACAGGAAGCCACACCATTGGCAATGCAAGATGCTCCAGCTTCAGACAGAGGCTCTACGGCCAGTCAGGGGATGGTCAACCGGACTCCACACTTGACCAATCATACGCTTCCCAACTCCGTGCCACTTGCCCAAGATCGGGCGGTGATCAGAACCTGTTCATATTGGACAATGTCACTCCGACTGTGTTCGATAACAGCTTCTTCAAGAACTTGCTGGCTTACAAGGGCCTGCTGAGCTCTGACCAAGTGCTCTTCACTAGTAACGAGCAATCAATGGAGTTGGTGAAGAAATATGCCGAGGACAACAAAGCCTTCTTGCAGCAGTTCGCAGCTTCGATGGTCAAGATGGGTAATATCTCACCATTGACAGGATCAAAGGGAGAGATCAGAAAGATCTGCAGGAAGATCAACAGTTAATAAAGGTCTTCCGATAAGAGTTGATGTGATTATTTTCTTTCTTATCATCTATCTGCAGATTTCATTGTTTAACTCTTGTGATTGATGTAAACTAGATAGGCTCTGGTGCAATTCCTTCCAATTTTTTTGGGCATGTAATGAAGTTTCCCTTCAAAGGATTCAATGAAAAGATGGCATTTAATTTGATTGACATGGATTTGTAGAGCTACATCAGTCCGCCCTTTCTTCTTTTTTGGCTGAATTATTGTCGCGACCCTAAAAATAATTGTTTCGGGTGAACGGATTATTAGGTCGATTAAATTAATTAACCTAACGCGGACCCTCCCAAGCCCTACCGAATCGCAACTTTGATTTTTGTTTAAATGATTTTTAAACAAAAATCAAAGTTGCGATTCGGTAGGGCTTGGGAGGGTCCGCGTTAGGTTAATTAATTTAATCGACCTAATAATCCGTTCACCCGAAACAATTATTTTTAGGGTCGCGACAATAATTCAGCCAAAAAGAAGAAAGGGCGGACTGATGTAGCTCTACAAATCCATGTCAATCAAATTAAATGCCATCTTTTCATTGAATCCTTTGAAGGGGAAACTTCATTACATGCCCAAAAAAATTGGAAGGAATTGCACCAGAGCCTATCTAGTTTACATCAATCACAAGCAGTTAAACAATGAAATCTGCAGATAGATGATAAGAAAGAAAATAATCACATCAACTCTTATCGGAAGACCTTTATTAACTGTTGATCTTCCTGCAGATCTTTCTGATCTCTCCCTTTGATCCTGTCAATGGTGAGATATTACCATCTTGACCATCGAAGCTGCGAACTGCTGCAAGAAGGCTTTGTTGTCCTCGGCATATTTCTTCACCAACTCCATTGATTGCTCGTTACTAGTGAAGAGCACTTGGTCAGAGCTCAGCAGGCCCTTGTAAGCCAGCAAGTTCTTGAAGAAGCTGTTATCGAACACAGTCGGAGTGACATTGTCCAATATGAACAGGTTCTGATCACCGCCGATCTTGGGCAAGTGGCACGGAGTTGGGAAGCGTATGATTGGTCAAGTGTGGAGTCCGGTTGACCATCCCCTGACTGGCCGTAGAGCCTCTGTCTGAAGCTGGAGCATCTTGCATTGCCAATGGTGTGGCTTCCTGTACAGCGAGAAAAATCATGTATCAGACCCTCTGCACTTGCATAATATGACTACAAATGCTTAAACTGTTGCTGACTCTCAACTGATTATATGAACATATGAAATTTGCCAGTGATTTCGTTGAAACGACTCACTGCCTCTCCAGTTAAGTGTTAAATGAACGATCCAATGACAATGCATTAGGAGTTCAAATGTTCACACCACATGAATTTGTTCAACCCGGTCAACCAGAAAATTGCTGCATCATGTAGGTAGTTTCCCTTTTATCCAAAAGAAGAGGCTTCGAGATTCTACCCAGAAGCAAGAGTAGATCGCTATAGGTAAGCTTTGAATATTACCTGATAATGCAACGAGATCAATGATATCTAGTCCCTTTCGGTTGAACTTGTTCAGGAGTATCGGGAAGGTGTCATTTGGTGCGGGGATGTCAAGGTTAGACAGAGTTAGACTGGCACTTCTCGAGTCCTTTCTTCCTAGAGGAACCTCCCAGCTTCGTCCACCCGCCTGAAGAAACAAAATGTCAGGCATGGACGATTCAACGACATCACTTTGAAGTTCAGGAAGGCCTAATTAGGCAAATCACTCACGAGAACAGTGGAGTCTCTGGCAGCTAAAGCAAGTATATCAGCACAGGACACCGTATGAGGGCACTGCTCTTCCAGGGCGGCCTTTATTCCTCAATGACTTCGAACCCCCGAGCGGACTTACGATTCGGGTTAGACCTTTTCTCACTGGGCATGGTTCCGGTGCTGTCTAGGAGTATCGACCCGTCGCATCCCTGAAAGTTCTCAAAAAAAGGGATTTAGATATGAAAAACTTACTCTTGCATGCGACCTGACACAGGCCGTGTCCTTAAAATGGTGACATGAAACTCGACCGTGAAGCTGAAAAAACTAATAGGTCACTGACCTGAAACAAAGCAGTCATGGAAGTGAACCCGTATCAACGAAGCAGCCATGCGAGCTTCTCTGGCCACAGCTCTTGCAACTACGGACCTGACGATATCCTCAGCTTGCGGGCACGTGTAGTCGTAATACTGGGGATACAGGTAACCGCCATATGTTCTGCTGCAATAACACATCGGAGCAAGTGCAAGGATGAGAAGAGAATGAGAGGAGTCATAGACCGAGCCATTTCGACGTATCTGTCAATGATCACTTCAAAGACCAGAAAGAGCTTGGGATTCTTTATGAGAGTGGCTGAGATGTGAATGAGGGAAGTTCGGACTTTGCTGTGATGAGACCGACGAAACGAGCATGATGGGTATTTGTAAGAAACTGAGATTGACTTTGTCCATGTGCTACAGCACACGATGAGGGAAGAGCATGAATTGCATTCAGACATGGATTTGGTCTCACCAAGATTTGATCACTCATTGACTTTGTCCATGTGCTACAGAACATGATGAGGAAGAGCTTGAACTGAACTCATACATGGATTTGGTCTCTCGAAGGTTTGATCACTCTAGCAAGCTAAGAAAACAAAAGCGGAGTTGGTAATCTTCCTATTTGAAGATCGAGTCCTTTTAGCTCCCAACGTTGACTGATCATTTGACTCATTTCTATATGCAACACTGCTGCTTATCTCAAATATCATCAGCACTACAGAGTGATGAATTCTAGACCCAATTGAAACCCCTTTGTCCCTTTTCTTTTGTGGCTAAATTCGTAAAAGATACTTCACATGTGGGTTCTTGATACGTCTCTCTTTGGCCATTTTCAGTGGTTATAATTCAAAGTATCAACTGATTTTCACGCTCATGACATTTCAGGCAAGATTGACGACGCATGTGGGACGAGTACGCTAAGACACCCATTCGATGTCTAACAGTGTTTTTGACTAACACAGCTCGAAGAAGATAATGGGTATTATTCGAAAAGCTGATTATTTGAGAATTTCTCAATGAGAGGGGCCAGGCCAAGTATAGGACCAATTCACTTTTGTGAGAGGCCATTCACTTGAGACGATTTTAGCCATTTCGCGCCAATCATCTGGGATGTGATTGGAGTGCAAGATTTGCTAAAGAGACTCGGGTCTATGGGAATTTAATAATCCGAATGAGTCGGTCAACCAGCTCTTGGAGAAGAAGATTTTTCTTTTCTTCTTCTTCCCTGCTTGAACTCTGTCAACGACCAAGGCCAAAAACCAAAAACGATTTGACTGATTACCTCAATGCTTATCCGAACAGGAGCTGAATTGAGCCGTCTACGTACACGTTTTGCAAGGATTCTGAAGTTTTGAAATTAGCTTAATGACTAGTGGTGACTTGTTGAAAAAAGGGTTTTAACCAACAAAAGAGGGGAAGAGAGAAGCTAACGAAGAGCGACGCAACAGTCCATTTTGTGTTATCTTCTTTCAACTTCATCGGAATCCACCGTATCAAAGTCGGAGTACACAACAGATAAAGAAGCATCATCAACAATGCCACAATCTCTCTCGATTTCGTTTTCTGTTCCATCACGCACTTCAGAAGACTTCTCGATTCTCATTTCATTAGGTTAGTTCAGTTACTGTGGCAGGCGAACAAATGCATTAGCATCACAATCACCGCCACCATTAGAGAAATAAGCGTACATACGTTTAAATATGATAGGCTCTTAGGAAATAATTCTTAGGCATTCTTTAGTTTCTATTCATATTTCCGAAACATTCCTACCTTTCTTACCGTAAATAACGCTGAAACCAAGTGGATAGAAAGGCCTTAGTGCAGTCACTAGGTTTACAAGATTGAATTAGAGTCATTGACCAAATCATTCTAAATGATAACATTCCAGGAGTATTGTTGAAAAATCCTTCCTTGTACAATCTGTAAAATACTAAAGGCTGCAGCATTACTTAACCTTCTGGCAAAAACATAAAAGAAGTATTCAATCATGCATATCTTACTTGGATAATCCAACGCCTGCTTTGGTTTTTCAGGTCCCTCGGCTTGTTTGGCTCAATTTCAGTGACATACATCAAGTTCTCTGATACAGAGGAGAGGGGGAGACAATATTTCACGTGATAGATATGGCATGTGGAGTTAACAATCAACCAGAAGTGAGATGCGTAATCTATGGCGCCAAAAAGGATGAGATTCATTGCACACGGGCAATGGCAATTGGTTTGTTATACTACGTCATCAATTCAATGGTGTATGATATCCATCACATAAACCGCTTATTGGGAGAGCATAGCATCTTGTTGTTACAGGAAGAGCATCATTTGAACACGACAAACACGGAATGGAAGAGATAGAAAGTTTGAACAAACTCAAGATGCAAACTCAAAGGCATAATGCTTGAGTTCTGTGATGAAAAAAGGTAATGACAAAGCTTTACCTTTGTGTTCCTAAGAGAACAGGTCACACAATGTACAAATTTGTGGACCCAGTACATACAGTCAAATCGAACCATATGTTCTTCCACTTGATTTCTTTGCTGCATAATCTGGTGCCTGATCCCAAGAGGCTTGACTAGCGAAGGCACTGTTTATTTCCTCAGCCTGTGAATAGCCACTCCTCCCACCGCCCACCTTTTAGTTACGTTCCAGGTTATATACATCAATGAGAAGATGAGCAAACAAAGTAAGCGTCACTCAAAGTTGACAATCACTTCCTAGCTGAACTTATAATTTTGTTTTTGAACTATACAATCGGTTCCTAACAGGGGACCGCAATAAAGGCATGACAGTACAAGTTTCTTTTTTTTTCTTTTCTTTTTTAATCTCTAGGAGGCTTGACAGGACAAGAAATGAATTAGCATATGGAAAACCCACTTACAGTTTCTAGACAAGCAGATAGAATGGTTATACCAGGCAACGCATCAAGTCCACGCTGCAAACAGTGAAGAGGTGCACATATCAACTTATTTCCAAGGTTAGTAAACTACGACATAACATACAGGGCCATCTAATCTTTAACTGCACAAGTTAAACAGCCTACCTGACGTTCCACTCGTATCTTGTAGACAAACCCTCCGACGCAGAGGAAAGTTGATAAAATAATGCATCTGGTCAATGACAAATAATACAGAATTAATTCAAGAAAAGGAAACACATCACAAGATCACATTATAGTCATTAGAAAGATCAAAACCTAGCATCACGAACCAGAAATTTTTTAACCTACTATCTACTTCACGGATGAAGTGAACTACAAAAATATGCCGAACTTCTATTATTTGTGATGTATGTTGGCTAGTTGGCCAAATAGGTACAAAGGCAAAAGGAAAAAAACCCAACATGTATGTCACAACCTTAGGTTCTCAATTTAGCACCCCTTGGTAGTTAAATAGATATTACGGACTAACAGCACATGGGAACAACATCAAACTAATAGTACATGCAAGATAGAATCCCAAATACAGCCCATCCTTGTATAGCATCTCCTCCTGTGTCCTGCCTATGTTCTGCAGAATTTCGAACAACCAACCAAACAAAATCAGTTAAACAGCAAATCATTGACTGAATATGCGCTGTAAAACCCACTTGAGCAAGTGAGAGAATAAGAGAAGCGTCCCATTGAATGAGCTCACCACATATTTTGGAAAGCGTAAAATGGACAGGTTCATAACCATCTACAGGTACCGTGATCCCAACTTCGTATGGAGAATCATGGGGTGTCTCACCTGGAAAGGTAGAAACATGCAAGTTATAAACATGATAAATGGTGAATGTTAACACTAAATCGGCAGTCCAGGACGAGATCTTATCATACATCTCCAGTTCAAAAATAGAGTTGTTGGAGACAAAGTTGTGGGATATCTGCCTGTCATAGCTGATCCAGACAACTTGACATCCAATCCCTTCTCTGGGAAAACCTAAGAAAATTACGCGATTTTAAAGCAAAAAGATAGCTGATTCATTGCACGGTGGTAAGGTCTTTGAGTAAGGATGAAGTACCTTCTTTTTTTGACATTTTTTTTTTTTTGGACAAGGAGGATGAAGTACCTTAACAATAGGTTTTTGCACCAAATTGGAGTGGGAACTGATAGCAGTCATGTAAAGGGCTACATGGGCCTGCTCTGTCCTAAAACTGCAAAAGGTAACTCATGCTATTATTGTCGGGATGATCACGACTGGAATGTTTTGGTTAACATGGAAAACTAAAACTGGTTATACTTATTGGTTAAGAAAAGTTGAGGAACAACAATAGTCTAGTCAAACAAAAACATACATTGCCTACCTGAAATCAGGGTAAGATTTCTCAAAACCAGGCTGAGTCAGGCCATTATAAACCTACAAAGTGCACAGCATGCAACTGTCTCAGTAATTCATACAATTGCTCACATTGTGGCAGTGTGGATGACTGGGTTCTTACAATTTCCCAAGACCGCGGATGAAAACCAACAGTAAAGCCCTCAAACACCCGAGGACCCTGTTTCTCACATGGAATGGCAAGTTCTACAAGAACTCTGTAAGGAAGAAAATAATCAGTGCTCAAGAACAAATCAACGAAGGTACTGCTTAGCCACAATATCAGAGCAAGAGAAAAATCTTCCACATTCCTTAGAAAATAACTTTCTGCTTTCTGCATTTATCCCTTCCATACTAACCAAGAAAAACCACATCTAAATGGCCCAACTCCCTAATGCCTCTCAGACCACAATCCAACATCATCCAGCTATGCAATCTGGGTGAATCAGTTGCAAAGATTACTAATAGGATATGCAATGTATATTGGCCTACCAATATAGCACAAGGCACACGAGCTCCGTATGCTTCCTGGAATGTCAGGGGATCAATTCGCATTGCCTTTTTTGCTTTTTGGCAATAAAAGTGAAGGCATTCTAAAGATTAAGTATTTCCTATAATGAAGAGATGTAGCCACTAGCAGTCAAGTGATAAAGTGCCGCAACTCTTTCTAAGAGGGCAAAAGTACCAAAAATGCCCTTCAAAATATCTTTCAATTTTTGGTTGATCAAAAGATCCGTCAAATCGGTTTCTTGCTAGTTCGCTCTATACATGAAATCTGTAGCATTTGCTTGCTCCGGATAACCATAGACATCACACCTCAGCAAGAAAACAGAACAAATTTCTTATCAGTCTTGATTATTCAAAGAGGAAGGTTTTTCAGCAACCATAGACTTGCTCTGGATGGTTCTCGCACCATTTAGGAAAAGAAACCAACATTTCCACATATATGCATCTTTGGGAGATCAAGGCAAATGATCCAGGTGATAATGACATAGATTTTGTGGAGGATGGGCACTTCTGCACAAAACTGCTATAATAAGGACCCCAAACCAAAAAATGATGCAATAAAAGGGGTAAAGTGTTGATCACCTGCATGGAGACTCGTAGTTAACATCGCATATGCATCCAAGTTGACCTGTCATGAGACACCCAAATGCTTAGCATATCCCAATTCTATTTGCAGTCAATATTCAGCTACCAAAGTACTCTGCAGTGTTTTCGTAGAAGAATTTGCCGAGTGTTGTGCACATTAAACTAGCTTACACCAAATCTGACCAAAAAAAAAAAACTAGCTTACACAAAAGAACTAAAAGTTTGAACTTTAAACAATCCCCAGAAATATTCACACACTGAGTAGGCCATGCCCATTACTCATGTACAATCAAAGATATTAACTTCAGCTTTCACAAACCTTTGCATTTGCCTTTTGAACAACTCCCGCAAATTATGTTCACCTGAAATTATACACAAGAAAAAGGCAATCTGATATTTCTTTCACGGATCCACATAAATGGAAAGGGACAAAATGGGGTAGGTAAAGTGAGCTCCTACTCTATTTGACTACCTACCCCATTCGGTTGGGCTTGTTCTGTGACAATTCCAGGCATCAGAATAGCTTATTTTGTAGATTTTACAGCACAAAAGGAGGTTTGAAGGTATACCAACCTGAGCTGTCCGTCCCAATTTGTCATGGATCTTTTCACAATTTCTCAGGTCACCATTGTAAAAGCGCTGTAAATTTGGAGAAGACATAAATTTAGCTTGAGAATATTGGGGGGAAGATGCACTGGGAACTTCTCAAGGAAATAATCACAGTGAGTGTGGATTTTCCCATCATTAGAGCTCATCTTAGGCTAATGACTGCTAAAAAAGATTACCATTTTATGAGCAGAAATGCACTGGGAAGTAAGGTGACATCTAGTTAGCTTGAGATAGCAAAGTTCTATTCACCATAATCATATCTTAGACGAACAGCTCACCAAAGAACTATGCAACATAAAAGAGAGCGTACTTGAACAAAATTGATGTGCCCCGAGCCAGCAGTAAAGTAATTGAACTTATCGAATCTGCCAAAATCCACAAAGCCCTGTGATGTTATAAGATAAACAACTGATCATTAACCCAGATGAGTATTGAGTATATCAGGGAGATGAACTTTGCCCTCAAAGAATGAGAATTCTAAAATTAGGCATAAGGTGTAAACGATAACGCTCATGCATTCTTTTGTGATGATAAATGTACTCTGATATTCCATCTATTAATAGTTGTAATTAGACCCGTCCCTTACTAATTTGTACAGTAGATTCACTAAAAGCACCTCATCAGGTATCATAGTATATTTGAATAATAGTAGTATTGACAGTCATTTGCCTTAATTTATTGATTCTATTAGGAAAAAAAAAACACACCGGTCTACCATAATTACAAAACGATTTTGCAGAGCATTCATTCATAGCACGTGTAGATGGCCAGTAGTTGAACTTAAAGTTAAGCGGAATACCAAATTGGACCGAGTCTCCACATCTTTGCAGAACCTGACCGCCACGTCCGCTTCCTGCATCGAGCCCAAAAGACAGTTGATGCAATATCGCAGCCACCACAAAACATGGCCATGAACTTGAGGTAAATGATTGGAGACAATGGTGACACGACAAGAAGGTTACCTTCCCATCGAATTCAAATACATGGCCAATCCAGCTGCTCTGAATCAACAACTAAAGGAAAACAGCTGCATCATACTTCAGTATCCAAAAAATGCCACCGATGCCAGCATTCAGATTCCATTACGAACTAGAATTATCAGTACCATAACCAAAACCTACAGCGCTAATCTCTTATTTGTCAACTAGGCATACTATCAAACACCATCAGTAGAGCAACGAAAGCTGCACGCGCTATCTCATTGGTTTCCACGTTTAGCTACGACATGAGCGAGATTTCGCATCAAACTCTTTCGCGCCGACCGAACAAAATGGATACGAAATCAACGAGGTGGCTGGAATTATCGAGCGCGTAGCAGTTGGTGCTCGGCACGACTAAAGAAGCAGCTCCAATCGCTCGCGAAACAACCACAACTACACAAGGAACAGATGGCGAAAAACCGGCATCAGATGGAAGCCGATCACCGTCTAACTCAAAACACAGAGCTCAAGAACACGAACGAACGGCGTCCTCACAGGTAATCACGATGCGCAAGCGCGACAGAGAACGGAGAAGCTTCGAAGGCTCGATCATATTGGCGGGAAGAAAAGGTCCAAATTACCACCGGATTGCGTCACGAACCGGCGGAGAAGCCAAGAATCAAGCCCGGCATTTGAAGATTTCTCGTTCAAGATTCCTGGTGAGCGCGAACACGTCGCGATCGTCTTCTCAGATTCGCCTCGAATCATTCATCCCGAAAATCAAATTCAACTGGGGAAATTGGAGAGAACTCAAGTACCTGGACCTGAACTCGGAGTCGCCGCGTCGAGTCGAGTGATGATAGCAACAGTAATTTCGAAATGACAATTTTGGCCAACATGCAATATCATCTTTAAAATTTTAATTTAATCCATAAATTATTGATAAATATTTAATATTATTCTTCTATGAATTCAAGTTAATGAAATCTCCTGACGTGACTTTCGACCAATTAAGTTTGAATGGCAGATAATAAAAATAATTACACGTGAATTATCCAAGTAATATATTAATCTCAATTCATATTATGATAACCTACATCATCAAATAACGCATAATTTGTTATTTTAGCAAACGTAATGGCTGCATTGAACATGTATCGGTATTCCAAGGATCACATTAAAACAAATTAAAAGCTTAGGAATGGTACCATACATTGAGCGAAAAGTTTAAGGACTATTTACGTCATTTTCCCTTATTGATTAGGTGGAAAAAAGAGAGATCGGTTGGATAGATAAGAGCACGCATCGTCCCGCAACTTAAAACACTCGCACATCCTCTGTAGATCATAGTTGAGGTAAAATGACAAAATCATGACTACTTTCACCAGAAGGAAAAATGACATAAGTGTCCTCGAACTATAGTATAACGTGTAATGTGATTCTCGAATTTTTAATTTATTCAATATGATCCATGCACTTTAGCCAAATATACAATATTGCTCCCGAGTTTTTAATTTGTCTGAGGTGATCATTGAACTTTTGGCATATGTTTAAACTAGTCCATGGAATATATGAAAATATTCAAAAGTTTTAGTTAAAATAAAAAAGAATGGGCAAACGGCCCAATCCTTGGAACATATTACAGCCCTAGTTGGCGAAGAGCCGGCTTAAGGTACCAAACCTTCCCGTCGATGTGAACCCTTCGGGGAAGATCAGATCCCCTCAGTCACTATAAATGCCTGACCAGTGCAATGGGATGTGTCAAGATAACATTTAACATTTTCACTTAATCCAGGAACTAGTCTAAAATATGTATCGAAAGTTTAGCAACCATATTAAACAAATTAAAAGTTGAGAAAAAATATTGCATGCTGGACTAAAGTACATGAATCATATTGAAAAAATAAAAATTTCGAGGATTACATTGCACATTAAAACTAAAGTTTAGATATCATTTGTGTTATCATTCCCTCATAAGAATCACATCTTTTACATTTTTGGCTCCATATATTTGGCAAAAAAAAAAATATGATTTGGTTTTCAAAAAAAAATCGCTTGTACCGGTTCCAAAAACAAGTCATTCATAAAAATGTTTAGACATAAATTTTGATTAGTAATGGGACTATTTTTTGTTGATTGATTTTTCTGAAGAGATTGAAGCGATTATTTCTGAAAAAATGTTCTCCAAATTATTCACGTTTTTCACGAAACAAATGGAGAAATCCTCCCGCCTTTTCGTCCACGATCTCTCAAAGCCCATTTTAATTAAGTGGTTGCAGAAACTCCAAACCCTTAAGTAACTGTGCTATTAGTCTTGCATGATCGAAAAGTTTGTAACCGAAGAAAACACTAATTAAAAGCACATTTACGAGGAGAGAAATTTGAGTTTCGTCTAGCTCAAGTGTTCTTGGTGCTGTTCATGCTCATCCTAGGGTTCCTACAGTGGCCCAAACTCCCCGTTCAGATCATCAACAACTTGCCGGGAGAAGCCGTGCTCACCGTCCACGGCAAGTCGAGGGCCGAAGACGTCAGCGTCCACCCGATCCCGCCCAACGGCACTTGGGAATTCTCGTTCCGACCCAAAGTCTTCGGACAAGACACTCTTCTTCTGCAGCTTCGAGTGGCGAGGTCGCTTCCACTACTTCTACGTGTACACGAAGAGGAGAGACTCGTACCGGTGCCGGAAGCACTGCCCCATGGCTCATTCACCCGGACGGCCCGGTGATTGAGAGACGATGAATGTGAGACTTGGAAGCCTCCTCGGCTTCGAGTTTGAGGTTCGTGCCATGCAGCATCCCGATCCCCTGACATAAGGGATCTGGGCTGTCCAATTAAAAAATGGACGGTCCAAATTGATCAATTCAAAATTTTAAAATTCCCGCCAAAATTTTTTCTCCCTTTTAAAAATTGATGTGGATCAATCTGAGCCATTCATTTTGAATTGGACAGCCCAAATTGGATAATATCACTTCTAACATTATGTTAGGGGATCCAAACACCGAGGGGAAATCAACTAGGAATAAGCTGAAAGGACATTGTATTTTCCGACCAAACCCAAAAAAAAAAAAGGAAGACGAAGAAAAACAGAAAAAAGAGGATGTTGTATATTATCCTCCGCCTGGGAAGAGATAAAATAGGACAGTCCAAATTTCACCAAAGTTCTTTTTTGTCCTTTTACCGATTCTACCCGAAAATCGCTGACGTATCCTTGCGTGGCACAATTAGCAGAGAAATAATGGACAATTTTTATGATTTCATTAAAAATTTATGAATTGTTTTATAGTTTTATTCTTGTTTTATTTTATTTTTTTCCTTTCCTTCCTTGCTTTTTCTTTTTCTCCTTCCAAGCCCGATGAGGGTCACTCGCCAATCATTGCCGATCAACGGCGAGGGGCACAAAAGCCCTTGCTGGCCCAGCACGAGGGTTGCAGCCTCGGCGGAGGCCGGGTCTTTGGGCCATGCTCGGTGAGGGCTGAAGCCCTCGTTGGACATGGTTAAAAAAAGAAAAAAATCGTAAAAAATTATCCATACGTAAATTTAAATCTTGGAGTCATCTCAATCAATAAAATTGAAAGGTTTAAAATCAAATTTTCATGAATTGACCAAAATGCAATAAGTCTAGATTTTTTTTAATTTTTCCGTTTTAGAACTGAATTGAACCGCAATATGTTCAGAACTTGCCTTTCTTATTTGCTGTTAAGTCTAAAGAAGTGGGTAAAAGAGACTGACCACAAATAATGGACGGAAGATGAAGATAGAAAAGGATAATACATTATTCTCTTTCAGAGTGCAGAACTCTGATTGCACCACACAACAAAACAGAACCATGAACAATGGAAGAGCAAAAAACTAGCTTGAAGACTGTAAAACGAGGAAGTTACTTCAAGCGGCATTGGATTCGAGAGGTCCAGATGACTGCAACTAGCGACGATGGTGACCCCCGGGGAGTTTCTCCTTGATCTTGTCCATGACTCCCTTCTTCTCGTGCCGCTCCCCCGTGGCGCAGCAACTGCCCGTGGTGGTGCTCGCGGCATCACGGGACAGCGGTGCGTCGTCACCGTGGCGCCCCGGCAGCTTCTCTTTATTTCTCCTTTGAGCCCTTTCTTCCTCCTCCCTCCATGCCCGTCGTCTTCCGACTGCACTCGGACAATAATCATGAATTATTCGAAGTCGCGATCTTCTCGGTGGTGCACACTCGAGTCATAGAGTGATAACGAGGGAAACTACTTACAGAGCTAGAGTAGAGCTTCCCGAGCGATGGAGCTGCCGCCTAGAGCATGTGGCGCTCCTTGCGGTGCTCATGCCAACACCGTGCCCGGTCGCCGGCGGAGCAACCCCCAACTTCCCATAAGGGTCGCCGCTCGGGCAAACCGGGTAGCATATTCGTCCGCGCCCCCGGACGTTGGGGCCGCCATGCTCGTCGGCCTCTGCACGATCGGGTTTGCCGGGACTCCTCGGTCCGGCGGACCCCCGAGCTGTCGTGGTAGCTCTGGAAAGGATGCCATGTCTCCAAAGTTATAGAGACCCTTACTCGGTGCAACGACCGCGAATGAAACCACGACCGTGCTTTGACGACGGCAAACCGTGAAGTCCCTCTAAACGAAGGAGAGCGAGGACGACGAGAGACCGTTCCAGATGTGCAAACCCCCCCTTGCTTGGTGGAAGGGTCCATCTGGCTACACGTTCACACGGGGACGTGGCACGGAAGAGTCGTGCGATGGTGTCCTAAAGGAATTGGTGGCCGGACCTCAGAGAGGCCGGAACCATTTTGACTTCCACGTTCCGTCGTAGGATCGTAGGCCACCAAAAGTCTGCCAAACAGAGACTTTATCTGTGCTTTGCAGCCCCTCCTACAATGAAAAGAGCGGCCGTCAGGTCCGGCCTCACTGAAATTAAAACCAAAAAATCTTCTCGTCTAAGGAGATGACCGCTGAGAAGAGACTAATCGTTCATTGATTTTGACTTTGACGTTTCGTGTATGTAACTTTGAGTATTAAAATCAAGATTTTTGTACCCGTTATGGATTGACTTTAAAGATAAAAGCTTGAATTATCGAAACTTTGAAAAATATTCAGAAATTGATCGCTAGTTATTTACGAAATTGCAAAACAAAAATTTCATTGTCACGATGAATCTAGAAATAAATTATTATCAATAAGAAAAGAATTTTTATAATTGAATATTTCGAAAGATACGAACAATCACTTTAAGAAATGTATTC
>JAGVVM010011619.1:0-12438 GCA_019149425.1 Psidium friedrichsthalianum
TAAACGAATAAGGAGCTTAATGAAGAATTGGTTTTTCTAAAAAGCAGTTGCTTGACAGCTGAGAGGGCTGAAGCGCTGGAGAGGCAGTTGAAGGAGTCGATATTCTACTACAACATGCCGTTGCATCAGCGAAGCTAGTGAGAGAAGCAAGCCATGTTGTATTCTGCTATTAAAGATATGGAGGATATAATGAGGATCTGAAGCTTAAAGTTGCAAAGCTGAAAGTCGTGCTGATAGTGCAGAGGAGAAGTGCATCATACTATCTGAATCCAATGCAGAGCTCAATGATGAAGTGGTTTCTTGAGGGGGAGAATGGAAGGCTTGGAGGGGTCCTTGCGTCATGCTGAAGAGTCGAAACTAGCAAATGCCAAGAACATTGGAATGCGGACCAAAGTTATTGCTAATCTTGTCGTGCAGCTGGCAATTGAGAGAGAACGCCTCCATAAGCAGGTAAATCTGTTTGCCATGTGTTAATGCCTGTTCAAGATGGTCCTTCCTCATGGAGCTGAAACTGATTAATATTTTCATTGTAGTTCCTCCTGTATCTGTTTGAATGATCTGGTCCCTATTCAAATTAACATTGAGTAATGAAATCCGTTCTTTATGTGTAGTTAATGTCGCTAGCAGTTGAGAACAAATTTTAGTGGCGAAGTTGCAGCAATCGAGCAAGGTTCGACTGTATCTAGAAATCATGATGGTGGACAAGAAGATTCCGCTTTTGAGTTTCCTGTGGCTGCATCTTTGAGAGAATGCAAAGAAGAGAAAACGAATCCTTAGCCACCTCAACTTTGGTAGTTTACTGTCCTTTTACATGCATAAACTTACATCTTCAGATATTTGGATGGAACAACTCATATTTTATGTAGTTCTCTTTTCCTTTATACTATTATCATGTATCTCGACCTCTTCGGCAATTTCATCCATAGTGCTGGTCTTTTTGCTCTACACAGCGTAATTTCTGTCTTCTGATAATATTAATATGTACATAGACTAATTGTATTCTACTGTCCTGAATTCTTGATGGGGATGTTCCACAAGGAATGTCTATTGCGTGACATTTGTTCTCATCTAATGTAGGTAGATGACAAATCCATAGATCCATCAGCAGTTGGAACACAAGCAGAGCCTGGAGAAGTAACATCTCAAACTTGAAACCGTGAGGAGGGTAGACGCAGGATTGCTCAACTACAAGCATGTTCTTTTTGCTGGGCTGATAGCGCTAATTGCATCAGCATCTTATGTGTTCCTACAACAGAATTCTCCTTCATAACATTCCTTGAGCAAGCTTTTTTCGGCCCTGAAGAGCGTATACAAGTGCATCATTTTAGGCTGGCTTTTTGATGCAAGTAACCACCATCTTCCAAGTACGTTACCCTGATAAGTTTTTATCAATTTATACCCTTCTCTGAGCCTTGACCAAACACTGAAGGCAAGGATTACCAATAACTACCTTGATTATGTATCGCGGCCTATCTGATGGCAGAAGCTTCTGGTAGGGTTCATCTGAAACAAGCCGGTGCTGAAGAATCATATCCGGAAGGTGGTCTGTGGGTGAAGTACCAAGTACTCAAAGCTAAACCAGATACCAGGTGCTCAGTCTATAACAAGTCGGAAGATCAGTTGCCTTGAGTTGTTTGGCATGTAAATCAACAGGTTAAGATCACTTTAGCCATGGTTTTGTACTTCCCCCAAACTATTGCCTTGAGTTGTCCCCTACTGAGCTGAGTGAAATATTGTACCCCTTGAAACTTTTAGGTGGTTGTTTATCTTCTCTTGAGTATGTTTACCGAGAGTTGATCTCATATTCAGCTTCTTGATGCGCTGTATTTCCATCTCTGTACCCAAACTTGTTGGTCGAATATACTACTAAGCATGAATTTTTGAATGAAGATAGTGACTATTTGTGCCAGTTCACTTTGATTGTGTTATTTTTTCAAGAAATTTTAGAGCACGAGTTAAGAGCTATAATTCATTCTCAAAGGAGAAGATCACATTCTAAGAAATTTGAACGTTTTTGGGTCAAATGATTGGTCCTGTGGTTATTGGAGCTTCCAAATCATTCAATGTACTTATAATTATGTTCAGTTTGATTCTAAAGCAGCAAGAATCGCATGTTATGTTTGCAATCATGTGCATGTGTGAGATGTCCTTAACAAAACTCCATGAGACATAAAAAGGAAGAAATTCAAAGCATATCATATTTGCGTGTGGTTGGATGCAAATCTTTTGGGATTGAAAAATGCTAATGAACAAAGTAAGTTTGATTCCAAGGCTATATTCCTTAGAAATTCTGCCTAGTAATGCTAACTGGGGTGCAACGAGAATACATAGACAATGGACGAATCCATTCACGTGATTTTCTCGATGATGGCGGAATCAGATATACAACAGAGGAAGAACTGCTCGATAAACATGCACACTAGTGAAATTCAAGTTTTTTTTTTTTTTTGGCATTTTATCTACATAACTTGGGACTTTTAATATTACTTTGAATTATTTGGAGGGTTAAAATGCAACTTTAGTTCTCTAAATTTCAGAAACTATGCGAGCTGGTCCTCTAGTTTTTATTTTGTGCAATTGAGTATTTTATCTTTCTTGACTTGTGCAATTTGTTCTTCTAGTTCTGAAAGAGTCAGGTCGGAACATGGCATATCCGGAGTAGTCGGGTTTATTGATTTTTCTATATTAATTGGGCCATAATTAGGAAAAGTGATCTAGATGAAATTTTAAGTGGACATCCTAAGATTTAGTTGGCAATTGGAATTACTTGATTTGGAACTTGTTAAGGCTTTCAATTGGATCAAAACCTAGAAGGTCAGAATCTGGGGTGAAACAGAGAAGTTGACCTTTTAGTCAACTAATTGATCTCGTGTGTTGTAAGGTTAATTAACCTGAATGCATGCTTAATTGACTTGTTTTGCACTTGAATTAATCATTGATTTTTCTTAATATTGATTAGTGATGATTGATTCTTCGCTGGATAGCTTAGGAATGGAGATAAGATTTTTAATTAGGTGTTCAGTGACTTAGCCAATTGATTTTCAGACAATTTGATATGAGGAATAACGAGGAAACTCGAAATTCAGACAATTGCGCTTATTTGCAGCAAACAAAATCCTATCGACACGCTACTTTTCAAAAATCAATAGATTGCGTGAGTTGAGATTCACATCAAATTGACGATAGAAATAGAAAAGCCTTCGAAGTACAGTCGAGAGATTGAAGATCTGTTGGAGGATACATCGCCTGTTTTTTTTTTTGTTTTTTGTATGAATAATTTTTTTTTGGTCAAAGAGAATAAATAGGGTTGGGAAAGTGGAGAGGGACCCGACGCTAGAGAACCGAGGAAAAGGGCTGGGCCGAGCCGAAATTGGGTAGAAAATAACATAGATTGGACTTGCCCTCGAAAATTATGGGCCGGGCCGAGGCGGTAATTGGGCACCAAATTGCTTCACCCCTTTATGATTTATTAAAGAAAAACAAAATAAAAAAATTATAATTACTATCTGACAAAAAAAATACCTAGCCAACGGGGATTTGGCTAACTAAATAGGTTCAAGTTAACAAAAGCGCTGAAGACATTAACTGACTCGATTTAGTACAAACACGTAATAAGTAGATTAATTTTTTCAAGAACATAAATGGCGTGACTGAAATGTTTTGCATTACCCATTCTTTTGCCAATTCTTCTCTTTTGGCATTTGCATTTTGAGTTTAATCCAACCTTAAACGTATGAACCACCGAGGAAATGCAAATTTATTCGAATATGTAAAATCGAATGTATTGAATAATGTTTAAAGTTCAATATATTCGCTTCATGGTGTCAAATACTTTTCGATCTAAAACAGGTAGACATTGAACAAGTATTTTAAGACACTCATTGATTAAACCAATATGATATAAGATATAACTTAATTAAAACAGAATCCTACGTAAAAAAAAAAGGAAAAAACACTATCATACCAAGAAAAAAAAGTAAGTGCTAATTTTGACGGTGCATGAATTATTGGAACCGGTTGCCTCAATATTTCGTGGATGATCCGTCACCTTCTCCCATTAATGACCAAAAGACCATTTAGTTCCCTTTTTTTTTTTTTTTTTGTATCTTAGTAATGTTTTGTAGCAAGCATCGACTAACATTTTCCACACTTTCGCTAAATAAAATTTTGGCATTTACTCAAATTTCAAAAAAGAAAGTGAGAGAAACGATGAAGTCATTGTTGCAACATTTGGGTAAATAAGGAATTTCACCATGCGGACGCTGAAGGAATTTCGCCAAGTGGGTGTTTACCTTCTAACTATTTTCTAGGCCAATTTACTTTGTTTCTCTTTAAAACTAAACGGGAGATGGAGAAGTCAGACAAAATCTTTTTTTTTTTACTTAAATAGATCGATTAAAACATAAGTAACCCAAACCAAAATAATTTATTTTGTGAATAAAACACATATTAGTCACTAGATAGATTCTAGCAATGTAGGCGAAGTTTCGGAAGATTTGAGTAGTTGTTTCTTTTAAAAAAATATAGAATCAATGTATGAGTCACTAGGTCTTAAGGTCAACTGCTAGGGCTTACCTGGATTTGATATCTTTATGTGGCCATTCAAATCTCTGAAGGAAAAGTCCATTTATAATAAATAATACTATGAAGAAGTTTGACACAATAGTTTGACCTTTTGAATAAGAGTCAAGAAGACCATATGAAAATGGAATATTTTCGCATATTGTTTCATTTTAAACGTCGAGATTGAAGGAGTCAATTCAATATTTTTTTGAACAATGAATAACCAGAGCTATTACTCCCTACATGCAAAAATTTTCATTAATGAAAGATATAAATCCATTGAAAAATCAAAACTGCGCATGTTGGATGGCGTGCTCTACCATTGAGCTAATAGCCCGTCGTGCGGGCCTCCCCACCGGGTCCTTCTATATCAAAAGCGAGAGAAAACCCCATCCCTCTCTTTCCTTTTTTGTGCCCATGTTGCCATATTGGATTACCTAGTAGAAAAGATTTCAAAATCATTACATACCTCCCTTGAGACCAACAAGGGGTATTACACGAATATTCACTTGTTGTCTATTGATTACGCCTTTTGGCCAGTACCTGTGGAAAGGATCAAGACCATAGGGAAAGGGAGAAAGCAAGGAAAGTATTCATTCCATCCTTAGACTCCGAACAAGATTTGGTCTTATTCCTGTGTGGGTGAGCTTCCGGGAAAGCAAAGAAATCCTATTCAAAAATTCGACAGGGGAAACGATCTCTCTCTTGGATGAACTCAATTCCTACAATGATGAATAGAAGCACAATTAAAATTCTTGAGCTTAGCTGGATAGGTTCTTACTCTTACTTATAGGTAGAAGTAACATAATATAGAAAGTGTTAGAGCCCCACTAAGTAGAACTTGAAAGATAGGTCCTCCAAACCCTAGTCGCCAGTAACATTTTTGAGGGGGAGAGAGGGGTTCCTCTCTCCCCCCCCCCCCCCACCATTTTCTTAAGTTTTTTTCATCTTCTTTTTCCTTTTTCTTGCTTTTTTCCCATTTGAAAGCTTTTCTCTTCCAATTTAGTCTAGATATAGAAGTTTGTCTATCTCATTTTTGGGAGATTTCTATCCCAATCTAGTTTAGATTTGGGATTTTTTGCTTGTATGTTTTTGAGATTTCACTCTCATCGGATTTTGTTGATGAACAAGTCCAATTTCGAAGGAAATCAGAGAAATTTTGTAAAGGTTTTACTCGTGTCAAATCTATGCTCGTTTAACTTTTTTATGTTATTCTTTTGACAAAAAAACTTTTTACTTTGCTTAATGATGGTGTTGGGGATGCCAAACCTAGGCTTATGCCATTGAAAGGCAAAGTTGTAGCAATGAATAGAGTTCTTGTTATGTTGACACTCAAAAATAACTCGCCGCTGAGATACGTACTGCATGCATGGGAGGTCAATATACATGTGAAGCACGTGAGAGGTTAATACACTTGCAAAACATGTGAGGAGTCAACATCTAGGCAGAATGCATGGAGAATTGACACATGTGATATACAGTGAAGAATAGGTGTTTTGATAGAGAATAAAAAGTCTTGTGCAAAGCACACGACAATGTCGATAGGCGTTAGTTGGTGAAATCATTAGATTTGAGCTCTAGCAAGAAGCTACCTCGCCAAATTCAAGGTTTTTTTAAGGGCACTGAAGGATGCGAAAATAGTCTCTTTGAATTCCATGGTGAGAGAGAAGTTTTTGAGGCAAAATGAATCCTTAAAATAGGTCAAGGAATCCATGAAATGTGGGGGACATGAGCATACACCTCACGATCGAAAGGGAGCTCGTAACGTCCTATCGACACTTACTGGATTAACAAATTTCAAAGCCCCAAAAAGTGAAAGATGTGAGCATGATTGACACACGTAGAGGTCGAAGAAGGGCGCCAACATCACTAGTTATCTGGGATTAGTAACTGTTCAAAGGTGGGGTCAAAAGAATTCAAAAGATTAAGGAAAGCATATTCAGATCTTTGCCATTGAGTCAAATTTTGACACTATTTTGGGTGCGTCGGTTCGTTACCTTTGATAGAAATTGTACTTGCCAAACCATTCCATCGAGTCAAAGTCTGGTTTGATTCATGTTTATGCATTTTCTTTCAATTTTAGTTGTATTGATTCCTTTGGATTTGTCTTATGGACTCTCACCATCAAGTCAAACTCTAACCGAGACAATATTTGTGTAATTCTATTGATTTTGTATAGATCTCATGTATTCTATCTGAAACTCTCCTGTCCAAAATCATCACAAAACTCCATCACATTAAAAGCTGAAGAACGAATTTCGGTGAAAGTTACTTTGTCGTGGAGCAATTGTGACGAAACATCTTTTTGGTATGCTTGCTAGGATCATTATGATTGATTTGAGGAGAATGTCAATTAGAACCAGAAACCAATGTAATCCGGACAACATCAGTCCAGATGCTTCTCCATCACTGCCTAGTGATCGAGTAGGTGCATCAGAGCCATCTAACGCTTAGCCAACTGCATATTGAGTGTAGATCGTTGGACAGATATCACAAGGCAACTTATGAATGATCAAATAGTGCAAATGGAGATAAATCTGGTTACTTCTGCTATGAAATGGAGGATATTTCGAGAAGAGTTAGAATGAGTGGACCCAATCTCGTGACTAAACAGATGGTAGAGACGCTCAAACCTTTAATAATCAACACAATTATGAAATGTGATTCGAGGCAAGAGTCATCAGGCAATTCAAATCTCGCACATGGTCAACAAACTTATATCCCAAGAACTCTGGGTATGTTCCTAATTCGTTAATGTCAACCTACTATAGGAAATCATATTTTCGGTATTTTTTAGCATTTTTTTTATTTTCAAAAATTAATAGAAAATCCATAAAAATTCATAAATTTAAAAAATCAACTTTGAGGACCTTGGCCAAGCCTAGGGAACCAATTTTGACCAAAAAATAATTTTTCATATATTTTGCGTTTTTTTAATATTTTTTCAGAAATTAGGAAAATATTTGAAAAGAAATTGCATTTGAGGCCAAAAAAAATACAAAAAATGGTCAATATTTTTTTTTTAATTCCCTTTTCATGTTGGCCATCACAAATTCAAAAAATACAATTCGGGGTCATATGTTCCTTCACGAGCAATATCTCGAATCAGCCCTAAAAAAATCTAATTCAAGTCATTTTTTTTTCACTTTTATGAGTTGTGATATTGTCTTCTAATAGTTTTAATTTCATCTTGGCCCAATGTACCCAGAATGACTCAATTTTGTAAAAGGGATTTAGTTGAATTTTTGTATTAAAATCTCAAGGACTAGAGTGCAAATATTTAACACTTGAGAGATTATTTTGTAAATAACCAAAAGAAGAGTTAGTGGAGAAATTAGAATAGAGAAGGGAAGATGGAGAAGAATAGATAGAGAAAAGAAGATGAGAATAGAGAAGGGAAGATGGAGATGAAGAAGAGTTAGTGGAGAAATTAGAATGGGAAATAGATATGGAGAAAGGGAAGATGAAGATGAAGATGAAGATGAAGATGAAGATGAAGATGAAGAAGAGTTAGTGGAGAAATTAGAATGGGAGATAGAGATGGAGAAGGAGAGATGAAGATAAAGAAGAGTTAGTGGAGAAAATTAGAATGAGAGATAGAGCTAGTGAAGAAATTAGAATGGGAGATAAATGAGTGGGCTATAAAAGGAAGAAGAAGAGAGCTTGGAGAGGGGATTTTTTGGAGAGAAAATTTTGGATGTTTGAGAGAGTTTGGGAGATTGAAGAAAAATTTGAAGAAAAAAAAACCAAAAAGAGAGAGAGAGAATTTTGAAGATGTTGGGGGTTTAAAGCTAGGGGTTATCATCACCAATTCTTTATCGATCAACACAAATCAAGAGTTCATCCCTGTCGTTCCAGCCGCAATCTTAATCTACAAGGTGATACGAGGTCCGAATTCGACAATCAAATCCGTCAAATCAGATAACGATCATAACTATTAAAATCTTCAAGAATTTCGTTACCCAAATAGATTGATTTAAATTCGATTATGTCATGTCATACTCGTATGTCTCCATATCCACAATGTCGCATTCGTACTATAATTTTCTGCATTTTTTTGCTTAACAAATCCAAAACCTAGAGTGGGAAGACTGACCCACCCGTTGGAGGTTCTGTATATATTGTCTTACTTTCTGCAATTTAATTCTTGCACCATCAAACCCCAAAAATGGGTAGGCCGAGCCAAAACTGAATCTCTCGTTGGAGGGTCCTTTATTTATTGCATTTAATTCTGCAATTTAATTTTCGCAACATTAAACTCCAGAATGGATAAGCCAAGCTAAGGCCGAATCTCTCGTTGGAGGTCCTTTATTACCGCATTTAATTTTTGCAATTAATTTTCGCACCATTAAACCCCAGAATGGGTAGGTCGAGCCAAGGCCAGTCCCTCATTGGAGGTTCTTTATTTACCGCATTTAATTTCTGCAATTTAATTTCTGCACCATCAAATCCCAGAATAGGAAGGCCGACCCACCCGTTGGAGGTTCTTTATTTACTGCCTTTACTTTTTGCAATTTAATTTCTGCACCATTAAACCCTAGAATGAGAAGCATTCAAAAAGCAAAAAAAAAAATGTCATTCATGTGCATTTCATATAGTATAGCTTATGCATACTTTGTCATGCTGTGTATGTTTTCGTATTGTCATTAATTCATGCATATTCATGCAAAACAAAAAAATTTCAAAAGAAAAAATCCCAAAAATTAGGAAAGGGTCATTTCGACTGGCCATCCTATTTGATGATTTTCCTTCCTGATCTTTTCAAAAATGATGATTTTTTTTTCTCATAGGTAAATTGTCTTGAAAAATTTCAGGAAATTCAGAAAAATCCCAAAAAAATTAGGAAACGGGCCATTTCGACTGGCAAATCCTATTTTGATGATTTATTGTTTGTCGCATCCTCATGTCTACATTCGTATGCCGTACTTACGTGTCCACGTTCGTATGTAACGTATGTTCACGTTTGCATGTCATATTTGTATATTTATGCTTGCATGTTCATGATGCATGTCCACGTTCGCATGTATACATTTGCGTGTTTATATTTTTTATTCACGTTTTTGCTTATCCATGCACTATTACCGTCCATGCATTCCATCTGAAAAGTAAAAGCAAAAAGAGAACACCTCACTAGAGCCTTAGTAGTAAACCAAGCATGAGTTTGCCAAATTAGGATACCCATGGAATAAGGTACCGAAAGGGCATTAGTTTTAATTAACTGTGTAACCAAGTCCCCGAACTCATAATCTCTGGTTCGTAGAAGTAATTTAGTTCTCCCGCTAATTTACTTGGGTTTTCAATCGACCTACCAAAAATGATTAGTGGCGACTCCAAATTCTAAAATCATGTGATAAAAAAATTAAAGTTGCGATTCGGTAGGTCTTGGGAGAGTCCATATTAGGTAGTAGTTAATCTAATTAACCTGATATCCGTTAACCCTGAAAATTTTTCACCGATCGAAATTTTTAAGTTGCGACACTTGCTAGGATCATTGTGATTGATTTGAGAAGAATGTCAATAGAACCAGAAACCAATGTAATCCAGACACATCAGTCCAGAGATGCTTCTCTACCACTGCCTAGTGATCGAGTAGGTGCATCAGAGCCATCTATCGCTTAGCTACTGCATATTGAGTGTAGATTGGTTGAGACAGATATCACGAGGCAACTTACGATGGTCAAATAGTGCAAATGGAGATAAATCTGGTTACTTCTGCTATGAATGGAGGATATTTGAGGAGAGTTAGAATGAGTGGACCGATCTCGTGACTAAACAGATGGTAGAGACGCTCAAACCTTTAATAATCAACACAATTATGGAATGTGATTCGAGGCAAGAGTCATCAAGCAATCCCGATCTCACACATGGTCAACACACTTATATCCCAAGAACCTCTGGGTATGTTCCTCAATTCGTTAATGTCATTCCTACTATAGGGAATCATATTTAGACGGTAACCCTAGTACTCCCAACGAGAATCCTTCAAAGGGTGAGACTATTGGAAAAATGCCGGCATATAGAACAACTCATCTTGGTGGAGTTCAAGTTGGTGTGAATAATAGTGGTGAAAACAGTCAAGTAGGCCAAAATGTTTTACCAAAACATTGCATTGATGACTGTCGAACCATTCCACAACCTCTTCCACAAACTGTTCCACAAGCCATTCCATAACCTGTTCCACAAACCATTTCACAACTTGTTCCACAAACTATTCCATAAGCCATTCCACAACTTGCTCCACAAACCATCCACATCCTATTCCATAGAACTTCCACAAATCAACCGTTCCACAGAACATTCCATAGACCATCCAGCAACCTATTCCACAACTATATCCACAAAACTTGCAACAAAATCTTGTTCAACAGCCACAACTCCCAAGGTTCTACGCACAACAGGTTGTGCCGTAGCCAGTTCAAGAGGTCCAGCTCATACTGCAACCTATGGTACAAGCTCTCAATCAAAACCAGGCTGTAATGCTTAGGTGCCAAGATAATATGGAGTTGAAGCATATGAATTAGGGAGTATTGCAGCCACGTCCATCATGGATGGATGAGATCCTTATTCAAGGGGTTTTAAGATTCCCAAATTCACTTTGTTTACCAGAGAAGATGATCAATCGACATAGGAACACATGAATAGGTTTGTTTCCATATATGCAGATGCTGGTCATGCTGATCATTGGAAGATAAATTTGTTTTCATTTTCTTATCGAAAATAGCCTTCATATGGTATACCTCCTTGCCACCTAACTTGATAAATATGTGGTACCAAATGAAAATGATTTCCACGGCCAATTTCAAAGGGTCCAATCTGAAGTATTGGTAGCAGACTTGGCAGCTATGAGACAACAAAGTAATGAATCTTTAAATTCGAAATAAATTTTTTTGCATAGCCTATTGTCGGAAAAACCTACCTTTGCATTCTTCTAGAAAAGGTAAGAGACAAGTGTGAGTGTTGAGTTTGCGAAACTCTAAGACGCACAGTGATAGGAGAAAACTCAGGGTACAAAGTGTTTCATGAAGGTAAAAGTGGAGGTTGATCGTCGTTTTTTGGCACTCATGATTTCATTCTCACTCCCGAAACAACTCTCCCAATAAAGAAGATGGTGCAATTGTTGATAACATGCAGGCAAGTGGCATAGGGATCTCTAAGATATGTAATTTAATATGGCGTCTCTTCAACAATTGTATGGTGTACATCTATAATTGTATAATAAAATGACTTAATTTATGTATTTAGTGGTACACGCGCTTAAACTGCACCATCTTAAAGATAGTTGAGATAGCTTTCTGAGATAATTTTTTTTCGTGCTACTACATCCAAAATAGGGTAGTTTGTTTTGGAGAGAACATGAACTTTGGAACTTACATGCTATAGAACATATTGATTCTTTTTCTCTTTTTGAATCATGAAGATACACAATATAAATTTGGTTCATAAAGGTGCGTGCATGAATTAGTGCTGGCCAAATTGCATCTGCTTTCTAATCTCAAAGGACCCCCACCACTCAATTGCTACTTTTGGGCTGTTAGTGCATACCCCACCACTCTTTATGTTCTTCCTCATCCAAATTGGTGGATCACACATCTTTTAAGACCAAAACCTGGGTTTTCAGCCAACAATTTTCCATGGTGCTGGGGCATGGAGATCATAATTTCAACAAACCATGGGACATGCGTCAGATAGGTTCTTCTTCCACTCTTTTTCTTTAGAGAAGTCTACTCGACCTCGATTTTGGCAGGATCAACCTAGAGCCAAGGTTGACGGAGTCCGCTAATTAGTTTGACTTTGCTTTGATGCCAAGACGAGGAGCTCATGTACTTTTGAATTGGGTGATCATACGTGACCTTTTTTCCCCTTCCTAAGTGGATC
>JAGVVM010011625.1:0-17706 GCA_019149425.1 Psidium friedrichsthalianum
GGAATCAGCCCAAAAGAGAACTGGATTGCCTACTTCTTTGATACTTTTTAACCTGTCGGACTCCTTTGTGTCACCGATTTCTTTTTTTACCTTGCCCCCTTCCCCTCCCTCCTTTTCCTTTTTATAAAAAAAACTTCCGCAAGTGGAACCACAAGGGGATCGGATTCTCATAAGCAAATATCTTATGCCCTTATGAAGAATCCGTACCCCTCTCTTCTATGTGCGACATGTCCAAGTCGCGTTTGGGATGCAGCCCCAGCCATCAGCAATTTCTTGTCGCTTAAAACCTCTGGTGTTCTCGACTAGAATTTATTGCCATCCCCAGGGGACCACTGTCGAGCGATGCCCTTCTAAAATTCGCAGTGCAGCAAAGAAATTCTTGCTCGATTTGGATATGCAAAGTAAATCGTGCTTGGAGTACGCGTGAACGAACCCAAGCTAGGTGCTCAAAATCTGCAGAAGAATTTTTTAGATCGCATGAACATAAACGAGTATGCCCCGTGCGAGAGGCAATAATGGATTAAAGACACAGCGATGCCGCTCCTTGATTTGAACGTCCTGTCCTACTCCCCATATTTCTCACTCTGTTGTGTTCTCACTCTACAGCCAGAATTGTTTGCATGAACCCCATTGCAGTGAATTCTAAAGCATGAAACTATACTTAAGCCCACATGTGAGTTTAAAGGCCGGCATGCTTCATGATGTTCAAGCATCACCCCCCCTAATCTTCCAATGTCTCGATATTCATCCACAAAATTATGAAGGAACAAGCCCCTACGCCTGCACAATGATCTACCAAGCGCATCCCATAAAATCATACAAGTAAGTAGTATACTGCACTGACTCTCATTCCCAAGAAAATGAATGCCCCATGATTATCTAGCCCCCCAATTTGCAACTACTAGCGATGCCTCATACATAATGCATTATTATCAGGATAATCGGGCTTTTTATTTTTTTTTTTTTTTTTTTTCCCCCACCACATATGAATAGCTTGCGTAATAAAGTGAATTCATGAATTTTATAGAACAAACCATTGCCATTAAGCATTCATTCTTATTCCCTTACACATATGTTGTTGTTTATCATCCTACCTCGGGTGCCCAAAGATCAAGGCCTACAAACACAGTCAGCCCAACCAGTTACGCAGTGACAATGCTTCCTCTTTCCCCCCCCTCTCCTCCTCTCACAAAAACACAAAACCCCATCAAAAACCACACACCACCAGCTCAAACCTCCTTTTACAAAATAGCCCTGTGACGCGCCGCGCCAAAATCAATGTAGTTTTACTAATTAGTGACCATACAACTAGAATGCTATTACATACGCATGACCAGCGAATTTTCAAATATTTAACTTGATGTGAGCAATCAGGCCTATAGTTTCCCTAGATCATTACCTAAACAAGATGCTCGCAAGCCATGGCAGGAATTTCAAATAGCTTGACCAGAATCAGGTGCTATCTTCTCAACAAATTGATATGATTACCTCAAGGTAGACTCCATCAAAATTAGCTCCAAAAACCGCCAAAGAAAGATTTTTTCCCGGCGTCCTGGAGCAACTTACCGACTCATAGTAGATAGCCACCTGCAAGGAGCGGCGGTGTTTTTTTTGGTCCCTAATTACGAGAACTTATCGAGTCAGTGGCATGATAGCCACTAAGAGGTGGCGTTTCTCAAGTAGACAACTTACTAAAGCATGGTATATAAGCCACAAGCAGGGACGCCCCCCACGAGACAATGACCGACTCCACTCACTGGACACTACGCAAATTGTTGTGAGTGCTTTCGATAGACCCGAGAGAGACAAAACTTCGAGCGCTGAACCGCCATACCTTTTCGAGCCGCCTGCCCTCCCATTTACTATTCGCTGCATTGAACAGCCGCATTCCCACGAAGCATGACTCTACTACTTCCTAAGTCTACCCCTACCAATTGACGAATAGCCATACGGCCTATCGTTAGCTGCAGCCGAAGATAAAGTTCGCACCACCGTAACTCGCACTCCCTACCAATCCCCAGAATCTTTTCAGCTGAAGCTCTTACTCATTGAAGCAGTACCAAGAGACAGAGGAGAAAAGACAAAAAGGAGGACGATCCGCCACATAAGCTATCTCGATATTTGCGGAGTTCTCCATCATCTATTTATTTTATACCATTCCAGTGATTTTTTGCCCTCACAGAAACCAACCATTTCACTTGTGGAAAGCGCCCACGGCAAAAGACAATAGCCAGAAAACATTCAGAGAAGTGAGATCGAGCGATGAGAGCCCCAATGTCAGAAGCGATTTGCTCCACTCCATCAGCCTACCACAATTTGCCTAGAAGATAATTCTGAACCGAAGCATCCTCAGCGAACAACCGGTTACTAGGCATCCTCCTCTCCGACGAAGCTGTGTCGCCTGATCCAAAGCCCCTCCTGCTACTACTCAGCTCAATCTCTGCCGCAAGCGTCTTCCAGATCGGTGATTTCTGTTTTTTTTTTTTTTTGACTAGCGCAACAAATCGACGACAAATACATTCAGCTAGCATTGCCGACTGCCCCCTGCTCATAATGGACCAGTCAGCAAAAACGTGGACTTCAGGAGGATGAGACACATCGATTACCACTTGTGGATTATAGCTTAACGAGTAGTTTGTTCACAAAATTTAATCTGATACATCCAACTGACCTCTAATATTTTTCCCAGGCCATTCAATACCCCCCAAAAGAAGGTGTCCATCTCATGCCGCCAGATGTGCGCCCCTCCAGACAATTCATCTAATGCTCATACGCCCATCTCAACTTTTTGACCGGAAAGTGCGAATAGATATAGGAGGAAAATGAAGTATTCCATAGTAATAGCGTTTCTTGTCAGCAATAAGAGTCAGAGAGCCATCCTCACTGCCTCGAATAACACTGCACCGTCCGGGCCGAGTCTTCGATTACTCTTTTTTTTATTCTTTTTTTTTTTTTTTTTATTTTGTTGCCCCCCCCCCCCCCCCTTTTTTTTTTTTTTTTTTTAAAATTTAAACAAAAAACCCAAAATTAACCTGACAAAAATAAAAATTTTAAAATTTTTTTTTAAAATCAAATCAACAACAAAAAAAAAATGTTTAACGCCGCTCCACCGCCATTGTCCGCCCAGCCGATTGCCAAAAGCCGCACTGGTCCAATCCGCCAAGCCGATATTTGCTTTTTTCCCGCATTCTAATGTAGGAAAGCATAAATCTAGCAAGTTAAGCGTAAAATTTTATTCTTTGATAACTATAAAAGAATAATTCCTACTGCATAATATTTGAGCATCATTGCATCATCTCTAACCATTTTTTTTAATTTTTTTTATGGGGGGTATCGATTAGTGTTAGACACCTGATTTTCAATCAGCCTCTTATTCCTAGAAAATAATACTAAAAATACGAATAAAAATCATCAAAATTTGAAAATCAACTTTTGAAAGCCGTTTAAGACCAACACTAAATCCCCACCAATTTTTTACAAAAAATATATTTACTCTGAAAATCTTAGTGAATTTATTGGAACTTCTTTTATTAGAAACTAGCCCACCTAAATAAAAAAACATAGCATTTGTGACCAGATAGAAAATACAGCAAAATATAGTCGTTAGCCTTCCTTCTTTTTAAATTCCAATGTAATCCTTTGGCTCACTTTGCCCAACTCAAACAATCCGATCGCGGCAAAACTACGTTTTCTAGATCTTTTGCATACTAGGCTCCTAGATTTTCAAATATACAAATTCATCATTTCTAGACTTTTTCTCACTTTCGTGTCAGTTAGTTATGCCATTTGCATCCTCATGCCTTTCAATTGTTACCCATTTCGTCCAATTATTTCACATATTGAGCAATTGAAAAAAGAGCTTAAAAATCTTTTCAATTTATCCTGCTTTCCACTCTAAGTAAATTAAGTCATTTTTTTCAATATTTCATTAAAATCAATACCACCCCCCCCCCCCCCCCCCCCTATCCTATTCTTTCATCATTTTTAATCTTTTTTTTTTTTTTTTTTTTTTTTTTTTTTTTTTTTTTTTTTTTTTTTTTTTTTTTTTTTTTTTTTTTTTTTTTTTTTTTTTTTTTTTTTTTTTTTTTTTTTTTTTTTTTTTTTTTTTTTTTTTTTTTTTTTTTTTTTTTTTTTTTTTTTTTTTTTTTTTTTTTTTTTTTTTTTTTTTTTTTTTTTTTTTTTTTTTTTTTTTTTTTTTTTTTTTTTTTTTTTTTTTTTTTTTTTTTTTTTTTTTTTTTTTTTTTTTTTTTTTTTTTTTTTTTTTTTTTTTTTTTTTTTTTTTTTTTTTTTTTTTTTTTTTTTTTTTTTTTTTTTTTTTTTTTTTTTTTTTTTTTTTTTTTTTTTTTTTTTTTTTTTTTTTTTTTTTTTTCTCTTTTTTTTTTTTTTTTTTTTTTTTTTTTTTTTTTTTTTTTTTTTTTTTTTTTTTTTTTTTTTTTTTTTTTTTTTTTTTTTTTTTTTTTTTTTTTTTTTTTTTTTTTTTTTTTTTTTTTTTTTTTTTTTTTTTTTTTTTTTCGGGTCTTATATGTTCGATTTTGTTGTAATGTTCTGAATTTGCAGTTTCTCATCAGGGTTAAACTTTGATTTAGAGTTTTTGCATAAAATTGAACCGACTTGACTCAAAGTTTGTGATTCTTAGCTGGATATCTACGTTCTAGAAACAAGAGTCCAGTTCAGCTCAATCGGGAAAAATTGGTCAAATAGCAGTCAATTGAACTAAAAAGAGAAATGGGAGTCAACTAGGTCGAGTTGACCCGACCCAGTCAACTCGGTTGACCAGGTCAACTGAAGAAGCCCACAAGAAAACGCATTAGGAGATTTCTTCTCCAATGCTCTTCGTGCGCGCAATTGAAAGCCAGTGAGCGACGAGGCCAAATTGATGACCAAATTGGCACACGCATGCTTGCAAACGGAGATCAAACGAGAGTACCCGTAATGTCCACACATCACGACTCCGGCCAGCTAACAAAAAATGCGTGGCGCATGTGCGATGAGGAGGCGACGAAGTGGGTTTTTCGCGCGGAGGGGAACAAATGATTTTTTCTGTGGGGAGCTCATTTTCAGTTAGGGATTCCGGTTCCAACGACTTAGAACAATGAGAAATATAGAAGCCTGCCGTTAGTCCTCTGGAGTTTCGGGGCATTCCATGAAGCTCTGGAAACCCGACCCGCGTTGTTCGTCGCCGGAGGAACTGCGCATCTTTCCGAGGACTTTCATTCGTTGATAGGTGTTGACTAGGTCAGAGCCAGTGTCAAATCCCATTTGGAAACGTAGGATAATAGAGAAAAATAAAAATTAAATGAAAACGAAAATGACAAATTGGTGTTTCGATTGGGTCATTGATCGGGTCGGGTTGAGGTCGCTGACTCCGACCTAACAGTGTGATCTCTTGGTTCTATATCCAGAATAAAAATTGAAAAAAATAAAAAAAAAATTGAATAAAATAATAATAAAAAGATCCGATGGCCGTAGATTAGCACACGGCAAATTTTGGAGAGTTAGATTAATAAAACAGGTGGGAAATTAATTCAAAATTCAAAATTCAAATTACAGTGTGGTTTTGGTCTAGGTCGATTTGGACCCTTTCGATCTGAGTCGGGTGCCCATGAGGCATTGGTCAAATCAACCCAACCTAGTTCGGATAATTCTTTTTTAAAAAATAAAATAAATCAGAAAAGATTAAAAATAAAAAAAATTTGGAAATTTTGTTAAAAATTACTAAAATTGGGAAAAAAAAAACCTAAAAAATATAAAAAAAATTCAGAAAAATCTCAACAAATAGGAATTGATCCATTTATCTAGCCACTCCTATTTTTGATAATTTTGCTCTATCTTTTTTTGGTCAAAAAAACAAACATGCATTACTAGTAATTAAATGTTCTTGCATAAAAGCCCAAACAAGGGCATCAACACAGAGAAGCTCTCAAGGGGTTGGGAAGGGACGAGGCCCAACAAGCTGAAAACACTACTAACCTATGCATTTTGGTGACCCAATCAACTACCTGATTGGCCTCTCTATTGCAGTGGGCCAGAGAGATATTCTGGTGTTGGGCCAGAGTTAGCTGGGCTTCGCTAATTAGATTTTCAATTTCCAGTACTTACTGACTAATTGTTGATTGCATGCACAAGGCTAAGTGATTCTAACGGCGCGGATGAGGGATATTAATGAAAGGCTAACTCAATAAACGACATCCAAAAGAAAGTGGAGAATTTGGCCGAAATTCTGGAAAAGCCCAGTGTGGGAAGTTACTAACTTCATCGAGAGAAAGAGAAGGGAATGAAGGTCCATCCAACATTGCAGAATGCCCAGAACAGAGTTTTTTCCCCTTTAGAGTCTGACTTGCAGATCTAGATTCCATTGCCAAGGATGCATGAGCAAAGCCTTTATACAAAGTAGCTAGAACTAGGGGACTCAAAGCAACTGGGCGACCTATTGCAAGATTGGAAGCTCTTTGCAACAATTCTTTGAATATTTGTAGCGACGAGTTAAAGAAGACATATTTGGAAAGCCAGTAGAGTAGGAAAGCTACATACTCATGATTACTAATTGGACCAAAAGAGGAACGAAATTACTTCATGAACTTCCCATAAGCTTGAAAGAATTCTAGAATGGAGGGGCATGAGCGTCTTTTAGTTCGCTAATGGGTTCATCATATGGTGGAAGTCCAGTAATGAAGTAGATGTCCAAAAGAGTACACGGGTCCCCAAGGAAAAAAGAAACAATTGGTGGAGGGAGGCAAGAAGCAAATTACCGCACCTAATAGTCCAGGGTTTAGGTTACAGGACAACATAATAAAGTCTAAAGCAGTATCTAAGCCATTTGATTCCCAGATAACCAATATCATTCCATCACTTTTTAGACAAAGATACTATTTGTAGAATTCCGCTCGAATGAAGGAAATTCTCGGAATCGAGAATGCCCCGTTGTCCATATATCCGCCACAGAAGTCCTTTGGATGGGAAGCAATTCTCCGCGCTTCATTGGGAAGCAATGCGAAGAGAGGTTGGGATGCTCAAGTGGTCGAGGAAGCAAGGACTGACTTGGAAACCCAAAGAACAAAAGAAGGTGGCGCTCGGGGTGGACGAGGAAAATCAACCCCCCCCCCCCCCCCCCCCCCAAAAAAAAAATTACAAGAGAGAAAAGGAAGTCTGCGTTCTTTGTGAGTCTGTTCTTTGGTGAGCAAAAGAAAGAACAGAGAGTGAGAACTTGAGGGGAGCAAGAGAAAGATCTGGCGGCTAGAAAAAAAAGAAACGGGAGGAATAAATAAAAAGGAACAGATCTGGTTTTTCAAGGAAAGGTGGGGTGAGACTCATTTTTGTACGAGATCTCCACCGAGAGCTAGAGGGAGAGAGCGCTTGGAGGCCGAAGCCGTCGCGGCCGTGCCAACGCCGTCACCACCGCAATCCCCGTCGAGCCTCGTCGGAGCAAGGGATAGAGGATCTTTATCCCTAATACCTGGACTTGATTCCCAAGAGGTAATGTCAACTTTGCGTGCTCTCTTGCTCCTGAGTAGAAGATTGCGACAGACAAGTTATCAGCAAAATAAAAAGACTGAAGAAGGAAAACAGAAGAACAGACAAAAAAAAATAACAATACATTCGAAATATAGACCAAAATATGATTAAATTTTATCTATGTCAATGCCGTTCGTGCGACGTTGGATAGTTAGCATTTATGTCAGCAATTTCTGGACAAATTGATTGGATTGACTCAATTAATAAAACATGATAAAGTTGAGGACTCAGTTGAGAAAAATAAAAGGTTTTTAACTTTTGGGATAATTTTTCTGTAGAAGATTGCAATGGACAAGTATTAGCGGTTATACGGGGGACATCGAGAGCGCTGTTTTCCTACTAGGAATAGCATGAGCATAGTTGAAGAAAAAACTAAGCATCTTGGTTTCACCCAAAGGAAGAAAAGAATAAAGAAGAACATTACCCACCTAATCCATTTTTCATCGAGACCTTTCGACTCATCCCTTGATACATGCAAATCATCACGTTTTCACATGTATCAGGTATGTTTTTCACTAATAAAGTGCCGAACATAATTCCAAATATTACTCCGAGCAGAAAACGTTGTAACTATCCACTTGGGTTATGTTTGATCATTTAGATACAAGTCAGAATATGATATGTTATACTCTATCCCGTGTTAACGGACATCGGCTCGCGTTCGTGACCGTTCGGGTAAGTCGTTTAGCCCCTATTATGTCTGTTGTGGTGGTAGGTAGTAAAACGGGCTCGGGAGATGTTCGTCGTTGGCATTGGCGGTCGGAGGTTTCAAAAAAAAATCTTTTACCGGTGATGTCTCTTTGAAGACGTTGTTGAAGGAGCAGCTTCAGTAAAGTCCCCTGGAGAAGTTGTCGTGAGAAAGGACGACTGGGGAGAAGAGTAATTTAAAAAAAAATGAAAAATATTAAATAAATAAAAACAAATAAATAATAGGATAAAAAGAAGAAAGTAAAAGAGTGTGAGCTCTGGGAGATGTCAGATTGATTGCTTACGTTGTATTGTTCTAGGTATACCAGTTGGGCTGTTTTGGTGAATTGATTTGGTTTTGGCTGGTTGGGCTAAGAGGGTATTAGGCCGAATAGGAGAGAGGATTGAACAAACAATAATAAAGCTTGGGCTTTTTTTTTAAAATCATTAAAAGAATACAAGCTAAGTCAGGCCCAGAGCGTGGCCTTGTATTAGACCAACCTGGGCTCTTGAGGCCCAGGTCGGGCTTGGTCGCGTGGGCCGGGTCTACTGACCTAGTCCAGAGCATTTTTCGAATCAAATAAATAAAATAAAAAATCGAAAAAATATGAATTTTAGAAAAATTCATAAAATCATAAAAAAAAAATGGGACATGGTTAGATTAGCCTTATTTCCCCACTTTCGACTTTTAAATCCTCTGAAATTGATGATTTTTCCATTTTAGGCAAATTATCCAAACTCAAAATCAAACCTTAAATAAACATTTCTCTAAACCCTTAGGGCTTTACTATGGTTATATGATGCGTTTTATTTGCACGTCATTGACTCTTTATTGTGCACATTATATGCTTTGATTGTGACTGATAAGATAAACTCACATCTGCACGAACATGTTAGAAAAACACTCTATCTCGTATCAAAACGGAGTTGGTGAAAATACCGATGTAACCAAGTCCCAAAATCCCTAATCTCTTGTTTCGTAGAATTGAACGGCATCTTATGACTGCTTGATAAGATTTTCGATCTACCTTCCCTAAAGACCAGTGGCGATTCCTTTTGCATATATACATACACATGCCACTCAATCACACTAAAATTGAATCCGATAACCCGTCAACATTTGGTATGGACCCGAGAGAGCCCGAGCTAAGCCCATCTTGGAGGCTTAGTAATCTATTAGCTCAATTTTTCAAGATTGGGTCACGATAGCGAGAAATTGTCACATGAGCTAAATACGTGAGGAGCAAGTACCTCAACGAAATATGGAAAAACCATGTGCAGAGCACGTGAGGATTCAGGTAGGTCTCGATCAATGACAAACACTAAACAAGCTATTGATATCATCAAGGAATAATTCCACATGCACAAATGGCAAGGATGATACTGTGTGTCCAAGTAGTGGAGCATATAAAAGATGGGTAAAGCAAGCTATAAATGTAGGTATCAATGAAAAGTAATCCCACCAAAAAGAAATTTATTTCGAAGAGCGCCAAAGAAAACTAAAATTTTTCCTTGGGGTGAGAATAGTTATTAATAGTTAGAAATGGGGTAGCTCCCTAAAAATATGGCCTAGAAGTCTATAAAGCACAGAGGATGGGAGCACAAGCCACATGAATGAAAGAGATTTAGTTGATTCAGAGGCTCTCGACAGTTATTGGCATTTTCACTCAAAAGATCTAAGGGTTGAGAACGTGGACATGATTGGTCCGAGCAAAAGGGCTAAGCCAAAGTTGATATATGGATAGTTATTTGGAGCTAATAACTACTTAAAGACTTGGTCAAAAGAGTTTGTGGGAAATGATAAACATGGTAGCTATCGGCGCGCAAAAAGTCACAACCGCTGAAGAGGAGTTACCTACTCAACCATTATAAATACCACCATGCATCTACTAGAAAACCCCTTAAACAAATCAATAAATTTATCTTATCTTTACTTATCACACAACATTTTAATTTTTTTTAGTCATAGGTATAGCTTTTAGATTCTTGTTGTTGAGTCAAATCTCGGCGTTTATCTTTATCCTAGATACTGCAGCATCGAGTCTTTATCCTAGATAGTGTAGCATTGAGTAAACTCTAGTGTATTATCAAAGCATATTAAAGGCTTGTTATTGAGTCAAACTCCGGCATAGCTTTGGCTACATTAATTCGTTTTCTTTTGAGAAAAATTGTGCTCACTAAGCCAATTCATTGAGTCAAACTTTGGTTTGGTCTATGTTTGTATATTTTCTTTTAAGCTTATCTGTATTGATTCTCTTTGAATTGTACTTACGAAATCTCTCCATCGAATTAAACTCTAGTTTATATAACATTAGTGTAATTCTATCGAAATAATTGTAAGTCTCACATGTTGATTTTCTGACTCTTTGGATCTCTCTTGTCCAAGATCTCCACAAGACCCTTTATCATATTTAAACGCTAAAGAGCAAATTATGATGAAAGATATTTTGGCAAGGAGAAATTTCGGCGAAACATGTCATGTTCTAAATAAACTCAAGGATATGTTACCGCAGATATAGAAATTATTAAGTCAAGCTAGGCAAGGCCATGACCACTGTAGATGAACGTAGCCTCGCCTCACAAAACCCTTGCGAATCACGGCCACAAGTAAGGCTAGCTTCGCCGACTGTGGCCGAAGGCAGCCATGGCCTCACTAGCAATTTGTCCTTCACTAACTCCATAGTCAATGCTCCATCAAGCATGGAATTGTGAATCGACACACTTAAGGTGTCTCGGCTTTTTTGCATAGAACCTCTCAAGAATTGGGCATGTAATTTCAAGGGGATGATCCTCTTCATTGCATTGATTTGATTCACTAAACCTCCCACAGTACCTATGTGCCAGAGACACTTGTTCCATCTTTGTACTCCATACGCAACACCTCTTTATTAAGCTTGCTATGTTTTGAGCTGTTTGCTCCATATTTCTCCACAAATCATAAGTGTTGTCTTCTTGGTGAAATTTTCAAAGATGCATTGATTAAGCCACTTTCTAATGGTGGCGACACATCTTCAATTGAGGATAGTCCCCTCCTCCTCCTCCTTTTCTTCTTCTTCTTCTCCAGTTTTTGTTGATTTACGGACTGGTGTTGGAATTTTTACCATGCCCTTAGGAGGCACTCTTGTCTTGATTGGCCTTTGCAAGCCCTTGATGTAGCAATGATCCTCCATTTTGCACCTTCATATTGCATAATTCGTAGCCATGAGTTTGATCATGTTGCCACCATCTTCTGACATCTTTTCCAACCTTGGCTCTAATACCACTTTGTTGTAAATTAAGTCGAATCACAAACGATCGCAATGGAATTCTAACTATTCAATTCGCGCAACATGTGGCCATAAATTTTCTTTGGAGAATAAACGTAAATAACACAGCAACAAGAAACAGAAGAACGATACACTACAAGTTTTTACGTGGAAAATCCAATATAGAAAAAACCACAGGACAATCTAAGAACTGCTCCACTATAATCAAAGGATTACAACTGACACTCTACAGTGTCTTTGTCACAATAAATCCTCACAATTGTCACAAAACACGCCTTCACTTGATGAACTCTCAAGATCTTTTGTATTTACTAATTATCAAGAACTCTTGCAATATCTAGAGCACTTTCTGGTGCACGCAGAATCCTCCACCCAATCGCTTTGTTTATAGTGGTAAACCTCCAACCAAATTAGAATCCTCCCTAATCAATTCCATAATCACCGGTCGATTAGAAATCTCCTTGGTTGATTGGAATTCCTCTCATTTGGACAATCACCAGAATTGATTCGATCCTAATACTCTTCCTTTTTAGCATTCTACCATAATAAGACTCATTTCTATTCAGCATTCTTGATGAGACAATAAGTTCAAGAACTCCTTTCATTTTCACTTTCATTCGCATATTATATTATGTTTTGATCGATCAATCTATAATTGTAAGAGGAATCCTTTTATTTTTCCATAATGTATACTTGTATTGTGCACGCTAATTGTGTGTGCAAAATTAAATAGACATGACCAGCAAAGTATTGACTTAAATGGTAACAGAGTTTGCTCCTTTCCTCATGACTTTGAAGTAAGACTTTGAGAGCACTTCAGGATTAAATCTTGTAATGCATGAGGGCGATTTGAGAGGTGTTCTCTTAAGATCACTCAAAGAGATATATTAGATGATATGCACATAAGTTGTCCCAAACATCACGATGATCGCTTAATCAAACAAAAGTTCAATAGACATGTATGAAGCAAAAAAAAAATAAAAATAAATAAAAGACAAAGAAAAAAAATTGAATTGGGCTACCTCAAAAAAAGGAGTGAGTAACCCACCCATCGGGTGGCCGCGCTGGTAAGGATTAGGACTGCTGAGCCCCCCAAGCTTTGTTTACGGATGGCAGGCTCGAAACTTACCTGGCGTGTCTCCGGTGATCTAATTGGGGAGTTGTGGCGAAACATACCTGACGCGTCTCCGATGATTTAATTGAGGAGTCATAACGGTGGGATGCTACGCTAGCTCTCCCGAGGACTAGTCAGGCTTCACCACTAGTTGAGCGTAAGCTCGTCGGCCACGCAGAACCTCGATTATCAAAAAAAAAAAAATGAGTGAGTAGTATTTTTTTTTTTTGAAGAGTAGTGTTTCTCCTCAGCCATTGGCTATCCAAAAAGTGCCAAAATCACAGCGTTGCCCTTCCCTTGTTTCCACTTGATTTTTTTTTTTTTCTGGTTTCAAAGGAAAGCTCACATGCCCCATGATCATGGTAACGCTGAACTTACTATTCCGTTTGAAGTTGGGACCACTTCTATCACTAAATGTTTTCAAACTCGTAGGTAGCATTCAAAGAACTTGATAAAGTATTAAATTATGAAAATGCTAATACATTTATTATAATTATTATTAGAAGTGCGTATCAGAAATTCGATACCTTCACTTGGAAAGATCATCAAAAGAGAAGTCAACATATCCAGTTGAACCCATTTTCGTTCAAAAGCTTAAGCCAATGAGATTAATTATGATATATTAATTACTTTACACTACATCAATTATTTAATATGAACTTCTCTAATGTAACTTACACATGCATTCTAATAGTTACGATACTTGTAAAACTTCAAAGGAGTTGATAATACACTAATTTACTCGGAAGTGAGTAAATTCTCAATAGTATTGGTAAGTTATTCATGGGTTACCTAATAATCAAGTTACTAATCATACTTTTTTCACCAACACTATATGAAATTTGACAATAGTTATAGAAATCCTTCCAACTAGGCCTTGATTAGACCTTGAACTTGTCCTTGCTAACATGAAACATGAGGGGAGCTCATCAGTTCATCGGCCACACCCATAATTACCTTACCATGCAATATTCATAACAAAAGGAGATCGGGTACATTGAAACATGACAACAAAAATAAACGTCAAATAACTCATTGACACGTGACACACTTGCAACCAACGAATGGCCGTAATCAAAGTTCGACACAACGTACGCTTATAGCATGTATCACGTTTGAGGATCCACATCACAAATATCCTTCCTGACCAATAGGTAGTTTTGACTATTTCAAGGACAAATCAATGTATTAATTAAGCAATAGGAAGGCTGTCAGCAAGGTAGTTCAGATATAAATCCATTTCAACCGTTCGCTCACCACCATCATAACTTTTGCTTAGCAAAGTAGTTGGGATGTAGATTTACTTGGGTCATTTCGTAGTTTTGTCCATTTTGAAAGATCGATTATGTTGATTTTTACTTAGCCGTTTGCAGGGACTTGTAGGCACCCAAAAGATGTCCAAGTCTTTGATCCTCAACCCGGACCAAATGAGACCAAGCAAGACGCGACAGGGCCAAGATGTACTAAGTGTTGAAGGCTTATAGTCGGCAAACTCAGTTCATCGATGAGGAAACTAATTTTAGTTGACGAGG
This sequence comes from Psidium friedrichsthalianum, assembly GCA_019149425.1. NCBI lineage: Eukaryota > Viridiplantae > Streptophyta > Magnoliopsida > Myrtales > Myrtaceae > Psidium > Psidium friedrichsthalianum. Next base: position 14,112 of record JAGVVM010011625.1, read on the forward strand.
AAAACGAGGGAAAACTAAGCAAGTCTTGGAGCAAAAGTGTTGACATGGACAATTTTTGTAATTTTTAATTCTTTCTAAATTTTTCTGAATTTGTTTATTCTTATTCTTATTCTTTCTTTTTTTTTTTTCCAATTCTAGGCCGACGAGGTCGCCAACCCACCCTCGCTTGGTCTAGGTGAGGGACTCTGCACCTTGCTTATGGCCTGTAAGTCATTGGCAAGTAAAAAAAGAAAGAAAAGAAAAAAGAAAAGAAAAATAATAATAAATTCATACAAATTATTCACATCAACGCGACTTGTCTGCAGTTGTGTTATGTAAAACAGTTGGCATCCACATCAGCGATTTTTTATTTGGTCAGAAGAACTAAATTGCCAAATCATCAAATAGTTTAAGATTAAATTGGCACATCGTCAAGATGTATAAGATTAAACTAGCACAATGGAAAGGTTTAGAACTAAACTAGCCATCATATAAAAGGTTCAACTCTTTTTTGATAGGTTTCCCAAAATTATTTTAAGTGATGATCAAGAAATCCGAGAATGAGTCTTTTAGCACTTCTTCGTGCTTTACTAAACCCTATGCATTGTAATTTGTTTCTAGAGTCATTTGAGTAAAAAGTCAAGTATTTATGATTTGCCTCTAACTTTTGCTTTGCCTCTTTGCAGAAAATGTGAGTCGAATCCCACACTTATAATACTAGCGTTACCACCAACCCAATCCCATTGCCCATACCTATTGGTATTATCCATCTACATACATACAATTATATCGGAACTACACTATAATCTTAAATACAAAATATGATACAATTGAACAAGCAAAGCTATCGTGAAAATAAAAGCAAAACTGATTTAAATGCTATTTTGGGCTCCAAATTAATTTACGAGGGTTATACATGAATTGGTTTGCATTATAAACCCCTAATTGAATGGTCGTTGACACCTATGCAAAGTGTCGGTCAAATTTAAGAAAGTGTCACTTGGATTAGATTACGTAGTGGATCACAATCACATTAGAAAATTGATATGCAATTTATTTGATGAGTTTCAATAAGCTTTGAGTGCCCCAATTTCTCTAATCAGTCTCCCTTATTTTCAAGTAAATTGTTCAAAGGATGTGGGGAAAATTACTAAAAAAGTCCAAACCTATTGCAATCATACCAATTCAATTTTTTTTTTTCGCCTAATTGAGTTATAAACCTTTTGCATTGTGTCAATTCAGACCATCCATCCAACTTTGGCCGACCAGCGATGATGTGGATAATTTTAATAATATTTTATTAATTTACATTTTTATTTCATTTTTATTTTTGTTCTTCTTCTTCTTTCTCTAGCTAGTCGGCAAGGTCACCCTTGCTAGTGTCCGACGATCAGCTATAGAAAGAACATGAAAAAAAAAAAAAAAATTAATAAAATAATAAAATAATATTAAAATTATAATGTTAGTTGGCGACCACGTTAGCGCTAGATGGACTGAATTGACACAAATATAAAAGGTTTAAGACTCAATTAGAAAAAAAATGTTTAAGATTGAATTGGCATAATTACAATAAGTTTAGGATTTTTTGGTAATTTTGCCAACGACGTAGTGTTGTTTCTCAACTTACTTTAGCAATATATGTTTAGCATGTGGAATTTAAAAGTTCTATGTACCAACGAAGTGTTGGCTTAGATGGCAAAATAGTTTCTTCTTCTCATTATGATCTTGGATTCAAGTCTATAGATGTATTTCAAGAGTAAAGTCCTGAATGCACCAGATCAAAATGGTGCAGTCCGCCTTCAAAATCACCTAGGAAGGTGGACCTCATGGTCCACAAAAGCTGGCCGGATATCACCCGATCACTATAAAAAATGATCTACGAATATTCTCAAGACTTTCCAAATAAGTTCTAGCCATCATATTTTAAGAAACTTGTCAAGAAGATATGATAGGGCTATGATAATTGACATTAAGTGTGGTTATCAAATAAATGAAAAGAAAGATCTTACCTTATACCATTGAAGTTCTCTCTGCATTTGAAAAGCTGCTCCGGCCGCATCAGTTATAGCATCAAAACCAGGGTAGTACTCTGTTGCTGCATACTTTGCTACTGCGCACATCATAGCACCCGATTCTTTCCGTGTAGGCCCTGGAACCAATGACAACTCGTTGGTTGCTCTTACCTTCAAAAAGAGTCCGAGAATCCTTTCTCGGCGAAAGTCCACGGCATGTGTCATCAACCTCTTACCAAAAGGCGGAATTCGAATAAGCTCTGGGAAAAACTGAATACATAGCTTCACGATTTCACTCGTAGTATTCATAGTAGAGATCACAATGCAACATTGCTTTGCCAGCTTGACTGCCTTCACGTGTCTCAGCTTCACCTTGTGAACTCTCTCTCAATCATAAGTTCTCCAGCTCTCGGTCCCAAAATTTTCTTTAGACACCAAATTGCATCTAACAATAGTTTAGTAATTGTCATAATTTCCCACATTTAGAGCATGGGTTGGCGGGTGATTGGAGTCATTCATTCATTCATTCTTTCTTTCTTATCACTTAGGAAAGCTATTTTGATCTCCTTAGTCCTTTTGGATTCAGTCCTCAATTGCAAAGTGTGAGTTTTTGTAATTGCTGATGCAAAGTACAAAAAAGGTATAAAATCATTTTTCGCAGTTTCCAGGAAAAGGTTTATATCGTGTCTGGATGCAAAAAAAAAAAAAAAGGTTGTGAAGAAAGTAGAAGTCACTAGAGGGAAACTGATTCGAACCAAAAAAAAAAAAGAGGGTAACTGATTCGAACCAAAGAAAAAGAGGGTAACTGAAGAAAGTGATCTTCCTCGAAGTTCAAACGAGGCTTTATAATGCTAAACATCATTAAGAGGATATAATTATAAGACTTAGTCTGATAGAGCAACTTTTAAAATAATCACGCTAATGACATTTATCTAGCTAGAGTAAATCACAGTAGTCTTCGCATATACAAGATTATTTTTGATCATATTGTTCAAATATGCATAATAGTTAGTAATAAAAATATCATATTAATCGTACAATCCATGTATTGTTATTTATGCAGCAATTTCTTTTTTCTTTCTCCATTCTATTTGTCTCTAACAAAATCAAAACTTCCACATGAGGTCACATAATGGTTTGTCACGTTTGAGTTTACTGGTGACACCTAATTTGGTAAGAATACACAATGACACTATACTGTTGTTTCCTTTTTGTTCTTTGACAAAAATAGAAGAATTAGGGAGAAGGCTAAAGGGTATTTTCGGTGCATACAAAAGTTGGGTGAAGATGACAAGTGCAACTATTGGCAAAAGTTGTGAATTAGTTATGGGAATTATATGATATTTCTAGCAATCAAGTGGTGGTTGGGCTAATTTTCATGCACTTCAAGTGGTCCACCTTTTCGGTAATCTTAAGGGCGCATTCTCCCATATCGGCCTACTGTATTCGGGATCTTATTTTTTAGAGTGCTTCCAACAAATCTAAAATATAGGATTATAAGAAGAGGAGATAACTCCTTTATTATCTAATTAACAACATATTGGCAAGGATATATAACTTGGGGTGAATATTGGGATGCACGATTTGGCTGGGACCATGAAATT